>MPIZ01001319.1:19273-53579 GCA_003258685.1 Prolemur simus | reverse complement strand
ATAGAAAAAATTAGCCGGGCATGGTGGCGCATGCCTGTAGTCCCAGGTACTTGGGAGGCTGAGGCAGTAGGATCGCTTAAGCCCAGGAGTTTGAGGTTGCTGTGAGCGAGGCACAGCACTCACTCTTAGTCCGGGCAACAGAGCAAGACTCAGTCTCAAAAAAATATAAATAAATACATAAATAAATAAATAAAAGGGCTTTTAATGTGATTGTCCTAAACTGGTTGTGAAGTCTCAACAAGACCAGAGCTTCACCATGCCAGGAGAGTTATCAGGTCTTAAGAATCCAAAGAAGACAAACACAAAATTTTTATTATAAAAGGTATTTTCTCACAATGCCTATTTTCATGTCATATATATATTAGATATATAAATATATTCCTTTTCAAATAGTCGTTTTTCAGTCCAAAATTTCACTCCTTTTAAGATACAATTTTCTTTAATAATATTTCTACTATTTCATAGGCATGAAAGATTTCAACAGTATTTCAGACTTGCCAGAAGGAAGCAAATTGCAACCTGTAACAGTTCACATAACATACATGACAATATCTGTTGCTTATAAAATTCCTTAGCCTGGCATTCAAAGAATTTGCTCCACTAAAATTAGCCTAATCATTATCCCCCAGACTTAACCCACCTTTCTAGTGCAGTGTTCCCTTCCTACCTCAGCTTAAATGATGTTTACCTCATTCTAGCTCTGGTAGCACTTTTTTTTTTTTTTTGAGTCAGTCTTGCTCTGTCGCCCATGCTAGAGTGCCGTGGCATCAGCCTAGCTCATAGCAACCTCAAATTCCTGGGCTCAAGAGATCCTCCTGCCTCAGCCTCCTGAGTAGCTGAGACTACAGGTGCATGCCACTACACCCAGCTAATTTTTTCTATTTTTAGTAGAGATGGGGTCTCAGTCTTGTTCAGGCTGGTCTTGAACTCCTGAGCTCAAGCGATCTTCCTGCCCCGGCCCCCCAGAGTGCTAGGATTACAGGCATGAGCCCCACCATGCCTCTAGTAGTACTTTCTGACTATACTACTTACTTGACACTCAATGTCTCTTAGTCTTCCTAGCCAAGGAAGACTAGATTTTTGCAATCTATTCTCCAGGCTGAGTAAACTTTTGAGAACCTTTCATGTGTCATACAGAGACTCTGCCTCATTTGGTCCCTACCCACATCTCCAGCCCCATCTATCTCTATTCCTCCATCCACAGACACTATCTACTCTAAACATAGAGAACTACTATATTTGTAGCCCCTGCTCACACTTCAATGCCTATGCATGTAATATTCTTTCTCCCTGGTGTGCTCTTCTCAGCCTCTTCCACGTGGATCTCTCAGTAATCACCTCATGTGGGTAGTGTTCTCTGACCCCTTCAATCTTCTTTTTCTGTGCCTTGATAATGCCCTGCACAAATCTCTGTTATTACAGTTATAATATAGTATTTTAATTATTGCTTATCAGTCTCTTTCACTGGACTATGAACTCCATGAGGGCTTAGATTCAAACTTAGTTACTTTCAAATGAGCTATGGCATACAAATTTTAATACAATATGAACCAAAATTTACAGTGGAGAAAATGAAGTTCCACACTATCTATGTAAAAAACATATTCAGTCTTTCATTCACTCAGTAAACAAATATTTACTTAGCACCTTTAGGGGCCAGGCACTATGCCAAATCCTGGAGAGTTGGTGATGACAATATATACATACATAGAGAAAGATTCTGAGAGGATAAATCCCAAAATGTTAACATTGGATATTAATTCTTTGAATCTTGGGCAGACTAAGAATAATTTACATCTTCTCCTTTAAAATCTTCCTTAATTTTATAATAACCAAAAAAATTTTTGGAGTCCTCCCAAATTATAAATTCCTACTAATCAGTAGGAATACAAAACCCAAAGTAAATGGTATGCAATATGAGAGTGAAACAAATTTTGAGAACTTTTAATCAGATTCGAATTATACCTAATACAAGGAAAAACAAGACTAAAGTATGCAAAAATATTGCAGGATTTCCACAGTGAAGTTATTGTGGAAATCATTTTGAAAAAGATCCCATGCAAATCATTCAAGGAAAACACTGACCACATGATCAATACCACCCTAGTTTTCCACACTGCAGAAAGAAAATTATATCATTCTATTCTATTTGATGCAGGGGAAAAGATGATAGCCTCCATACAACCTGATCAGAGGCCAAATTAATAAATAACACCATATTTCATCTGTATAATGATTTACAGTTTACAGTTCACAAAGCACTTTGACCTTCACAATAATTGTTTTTCTGTTCCCGTTGGATAGATTAAAAAACTGAGGCTTGAAATGCAGAATGCCCTTCTATTTTTTGACTCAAAATCCAAAAGCCATGAAAGAAAGACTGAGACGTTGTCTACATAAAAATCTAAAACTTGGGAATAAAATAAAAGAAGTCAAAAGACAAATATCAAAATAAGAAAAACATATACAATACATATCACAGAAAATGTCTCTTTTTATATAGAGAGAGTCCTAGAAATCAATAGGAAAGTGACCTTGACTCAACAGAAAAATAGGTAAAGGATTTAAACAGGCAGTTCACAGAAAAGGAAATATGAGTAACTCAAACATATAAAAAGATGCTTAATGTTACCATAATTTTTTTTAAAATTAAAACTACTCTGAGGTATCATTTTTTTCTATCAGATTGGCAAAACTCCAAGTTTGATAATAGCAAGGCATAATATTAATAACACTGATCCTGGAGCCAGAGTGATTACTTTGAATTTCTGCCACTTAGAGGCTGTGTGATTTCAGCAAATCACACTTAAACTCTCTATTCCTCAACGTATTCATCTGAAAAAAGGAGATAATAATAGTACCTACACCTCAAAGAAATGTTATTAGATTAAATGAAGTAATGTATAAAAGCACACAGAACAGTACCTGGCACTTGGTAAGCACTGTGTAACTATTAGCCATGACACAACCAATATTAGTAAGTAAACAGGCAATGTAAATTGGAACAACCCCTAAGGAGGGCAATTTAGCAATGTATTTCATAGTGATAAATGCACATATCCTTTAACTTAGAAATCCCATGTCTGTGAATTTATCCTGCAAGTATCCTTGCACACATATAAAATGACATGTTCAAGGGTCTTCTTTACACCATTGCTTATAATATTATAACAGTGAAAATAATATAAATGTCCATTATAAGGAATTAGTTAAATAAATTATGATACATCTGTCCAATGGAATACTATGGAATACCATGTAGGTGTTTAAAAAAAATGATTAAAAAAATAAGAAAATTTAGGCCGGGCACGGTGGCTCACGCCTGTAATCCTAGCCCTCTGGGAGGCCGAGGCGGGTGGATCACTCGAGGTCAGGAGTTCGAGACCAGCCTGAGCGAGACCCCGTCTCTACTAAAAATAGAAATAAATTATCTGGACAACTAAAAGTATATATAGAAAAAATTAGCTGGGCACGGTGGCGCACGCCTGTAATCCTAGCCCTCTGGGAGGCCGAGGCGGGTGGATCACTCGAGGTCAGGAGTTCGAGACCAGCCTGAGCGAGACCCCGTCTCTACTAAAAATAGAAATAAATTATCTGGACAACTAAAAGTATATATAGAAAAAATTAGCTGGGCATGGTGGCGCATGCCTGTAGTCCCAGCTACTCAGGAGGCTGGGGCAGTAGGATCGCTTAAGCCCAGGAGTTTGAGGTTGCTGTGAGCTAGGCTGATGCCACGGCACTCACTCCAGCCCAGGCAACAAAGTGAGACTCTGTCTCAAAAAAAAAAAAAAAAAAGAAAATTTAGAATATATATGTAAAACAAACAAACAAAAGAATGAAGAAACTTTCTATGTACTGATCTGGAAAGGCCTCCAAAATATATTAAGTGAAAAAGCAGCTTTGGAGTATGGGGAGTGCAGAATAGGAGGGAACCATGGGCTAAATTTTATATGAAAAATGGGAAAAATAAAATTATATAGTTGACCCTTGAACAACACAGGTTTGTGGGTCTACTTATACACAGGGTTTTTTTTTTTTCTTTGAGACACTATGTTGCCCAGGCTGGAGTGCAGCAGCTATTCACAGGTGTGGTTATAGTGCACTGCAGCCTTGAACACCTGGCCTCAGACCCCTAAGCTGGGACTACAGGTAAGCCTGGCTTACACACAGATTTTTTTCAATAAACATACTGAAAATATTTTTGGAGATTTGCAACAGTTTGAAAAAACTCACAGATGAACCACATAGCCTAAAATATCAAAATAATTACGGAAAAGTTAAGTATGCCATGAATGCATAAAACATACATAGATACTAGTCTCTTATTTACTACCATAAGATATACACAAATCTATTATAAAAGTTAAAATTTATCAAGACTTACATACACACAAATCATACATGGCAACACTATCAGTAGAAAACAAACATAACGATGCATTATAGTACATACTTGTGTAATAATTTTAGAGCCACCTCCTGATGCTGTTGCAGTGAGCACAAGTGATGCCAGTATCCCTTAAAATGCTGCGTGACACTAATCATCTCCATGTGAGCAGTTCCTCTCTCTAGTAAATTGCATGTTGCAGTAAAAAGTGATCTCTCGTGGTTCTTGTGTATGTTTTATTATGTTTAGTGCAATATGGTAAACCTTGAATAACACCATGACATCCATTAGAAACTGCCACTAGTAATGCTGGAAGTGCTTTCAAGAAGCAGAGAAAAGTCATGACATTACAAGAAAAAGTTGAATTGCTTGATGTGTACCATAGGTTGAGGTCTGCAGCTGCAGTTGTCAGCGATTTCAAGATAAATGAATCCAGTATAAGGACCATTGTAAAAAAAGAAGACCAAATGCATGAAACCAGGCAGCAGCTACACCAGCAACAGCAGTAGTTAAATTTTGGGGGAGTCAAAGTTATACCTGGATTTTTGACTGCATGGGAGTCAATACCACAATACCTATGTTGTTCAAGGGTCAACTGTATATTCATATTTGTATGCATTTGCCTAAAGAAAGGCTAAAAGAATATAAAGAGACTATTAAAAGTGTTTGAGAAAGGGTATGGAGCTGGGTGGATGGAGGACAGGCATGGGAGTAAGACTTTTCACTGTTTATATAAATTTATATATAGGACTTTCCTAATTTTTTTTCTTTTATCATACTGCCTTTCTGAAATTTTCAGGAAAATTTATCACAAGTAGGATTTTCTCTGAAACACACATTCCTTCTGAGTGTTCAGCAAAAATAACACTAGTGAGACCACACTGAAGTCATCGCCATATGATGACTTGGGAAAAAGTATAATACCCATTGTTGGGCCAAAACATTCACCATCACCCACACAATACAATGTAATGATTGGGCTTCATCCCTAGGAGACAAAATTCCCATAAATGTCCTTATCATAGGTTTCAAATTCCAACACAACATTCATTTTGCAAAACAAAATGAAGTGTATGACACTAAGAATATATCTATAAACATTTTCACTTGCTACTCTAAATAAGCCAGGGAATGAGCACATGTAAAGGCATACTTTTCTTTTTATAATTAACTCAAACCTTAAGTACAAAATGTTATTGGGGATCCTGGGGTGGAGAGTCCCTAGCCTCCCAGCACAAATATTTTTAAACAGAATTAAGGCCCATCATATGCCAAAGTACAAAGGATTTGTGTTTGAGAGTCCATCCCAAATATACATCTGTAAGAATAACACATCATATATATCCAGGGCATCAGGTATCTGATGATATCACCATTAATTTACACACAAACATCTGTACCATCTAGTACTACTTTCTAACAAGTGCTAAGGAACCTCCAATCCAATTCTGGGTCCCTCCTTGATGAGTGGCCCCACCTATAGGACCTAATATCTCCTCTGCTCCATCTCCTGCTACCATACTTGGAAACGATGATATTCATATTGATGACATATTCAGCACAGCCCCCTAACATCCCCCTACATCAATAACCTACACCTCCATTCCCCTTCAATAGCACTGAGACAGTTACACCAGTTTTTGTCTTTTTCCTTGAAATACTTAAGTCTGAGCTTTCCAATTATGAATTTCTTGCAAAACCTGGTCTTCAACCATGTTTCTGATTATCTCTTTATTCTCCAAGTTCACCAGCCTCCTTATAGGTTTTGCCTCTTATAATCCCCAGCTTGGACCCTCAGAGTTGATCATATCTCCCTACCACTAGCAGGGTAAAGTTGCTCCCCACTTTATCTTTCTGTCCTGTAAATTCCAATTGTGGATCAACCCAACCATCTTTTTTGCCCTCCTCCTCTTAGGCTGTTGAAGAAAGTGTGAAATCCATGCTACTGGGCCCCATTACAAATATATTATTTCTAACTAACTGGGCCCTCAATGTAATCAGCAAGCTTTTTTAAAAAATCCTTAATCTGGGCTGGTCTGAAGGTAGTGAGTTATCTCACTTGATTGTTCACAGTCAGTTACAGATTGAACTCCTTGTTCTACTACTTTCCTGCCTTCTTACTACTACACTTGACTAGTCTAAAAAAAAGAATCCTTAATCTATTCCCCTTTCATTTTCCATTTAAGATTCCCATGGCGGTAATACTCAAGTCAGAAACTCACCACAGTTTCTTCAGTCTCCAAAGATAATCCACTACACAGATAACTGATCACATCAAGAAAATAAGGCCATCTATCAAACTCCCTCACCTTCCTTCCATTCTACCACATCATTATCCATCTTGACTTCTATCTTTTTGGTATCAAAGAATGAAATGCCTGACATATTTCCTAAGTAAACTTTTCCCTCAACCTACAAAACTGTTTCATCCGTACTAAAAAGAAAAACACATGTGCCATAATGGAAAGAACACAGGTTTCAGAACTAGACGTACCTATTCAAATCCTTGCCTACAGTCTTCCCAACTGTGAAAGAGGGATACTGACACCTAAACCGCAAGGCTGCTGTGATCTATAAAGCATCTTTATGCTACCTGGCATACTCAATAAAGAGGAGTATATTCTCAATAAAGATGAGTTTCACTAGTACCAGTTCTCCTTCACAACACTGTTGAAAGAGTAATTTCACTCACTGCCTGTCATTTATTCCTCAATCCATCATGATCTGACTACTGTCATCATTGCCACCACTATACTACCTAAACTGGCTTTCAAAGGAAACAAGTGACTTCCTAATTGCTAAATTCAGTGGCTTCTTCCTAATTGACCTCTGGAGCACCTGATATTGATATTCATCCCCTTCCTTCTTGAAACCCTTTCTTCCTTTGGCTTCTATTATAATGCCATTCTGTTCTAGTTCTTGTCCCATTCCTTTAACCTCTCTTTTTCAGTGTCTAATACCCTTCAAACAATGATGTTCTTTCTGGTCCACAGCCTTTTTCTTCTCTTCTTTCAGTATTATCATCCCATACCAAGACTTCAGATGTCCCCCATATTCTCTTGACCCTCAATTTTATGTGTTCAGTTCCAACCTATTCCCCAATTTTCAAACCCAACTTTCCAGCTACCCCAAGTGATACCTGAAAAACACCTCAAACTGAACTTGTCCAAAACCAAATTTATTACCTTTCCTCAAAACTGTTTCTTTATGTTCCCTATTTCAACTAACACTACCAATTCACACCATCAGCAAGTCAGAACCCTCCCACTAATCCTCTCAACACTATTTTGGACAATCCCTCTTGGAACTGCACGTCATTCTCTCACCACTACCCCAGTTCATTCCCTCTCGCCTGGATTAGCACCCCAGTTTCCTGCCTACCTAGGTTTTTCCCCTCCAGTCTTCACTTTCAATTCTTCCTCTACATTTTCACCACAGACAATGCCATCATATCAACCTTCTGCTTACAAAACCTTCAACAGTTCCCCAAGCCTACAGAATAAAGTCCAAATTCTTTAACAGTTTTTCTCAGAGGTATAATTTAAAGATTTTTTAATTGGACAAATCTGGATTTCATTTCCAGATAAATATGAATACTGGCTTCGTCCAGAATCTTGAAAGTGAAGGGTAAAACGCAGAGGAGGGAAAAGGAGGGGAGAGGAGATGACGGGTGACCAGGGAGAGGAGAAAAGAGGAGAAGGAAGATAGTAGTGTCTGAGGGAAGTATTTTTCGAGGGTAGATAGAAGTGGACGTTTTCGAGAGAAGAGCATGTTTGAGGGAAGTAAAGTGAAAGAGTCCAGCTCTCGGAGGGAGGAGTGGGGAGTTGGAGGTCTCCGAAACAAGAGTTTTAGGAGAAAACCAAGGATTCCTTAATCTCTGAAGTGAGGAAGGTCCCCGATGAGAGGCAACTTCTAATGGGTTCCCAGCCCCTGAGGGGGAGAAGGCGCTGGGGGTGGGGGTTCTGTCCTGGGACCGTGAGGGAATTGAGAAGGGAAGGGGAAAGGAGCCGAGAAGGGGAGCGTCCCCAGCCGCTGAGAAGAGGATCTCTGGGAAGCTGAGGAGTCCCCTCGCGTGCTAAGAGACCAGATTGCCAAAGCTTCGGGGCGGAAGAGGTGTAACAGCCGCGCGCGCGGGCCGGGATGCCCCCGGGGTTGTGCCCCACGCACTCTCTTCACGTTACCTGAGGCAGGACTGAACAGCCAGAGGGGTGCCTGCGCGGGTGGGAGGGGGAGGAGGCGGCAAAGAGGGAGCATAGTAACCCTCACAGCTCGGTGGCGGCAGCGGCTCCTTAGCCTGCGGAGGCGGTGGGGGTCCCTCGCCCAGAAGCCGGCGACACGACGGGGCTAGTGGCGGCGGAGGACGAGGAGGCTACTGCCATGGCCCCACAGTCGGGCCGCTTACCCTACCCCGCCTGTTTGGCTGGGCCAGGAGGACTATTCAACCGGCGAGACTCAAAGGCCAGCTGCTAGCTCCACTGACCTCCGGGCCCCGAGCGACTGAAACGTCTGCCCACCTCGACAAGCAGGCTGGGGGCGTGGCCTCAGAGGCCACGCCCCACTCCTCGAGCCCTCCCTTAGAGCAGCCAATCAATCGTCAGTCCTTGATAAACGAGCTAGTGGAATTGCCCAATTAGCGTTAGGAATGCCACGTGGTATGAGGGTGGGCACAATGGGCGTCCAGAAAAGCCAATCAACAGCCCTAGGCGCCAACTCTGGAGGACGAAGGGAACCAATAGGAAGGAAGAGAAGGTAAAAACAGAAGAGGCAGTGTGTTGGAAAGGCGGAACCAAGGAGGGAATACACCTGGGGGAAACCCAAGTCCAGGAGCCTCTCAGAGGGAGGGACAGTAAACACAAGATGGACCAATCAAAATGCTAAACACAGAAGCGATCAGTAATTGATAAACCTGATTGAAAATGGACTAGACCCGCGTGGCATTCGGGTTGGTCGAGGTATAGCTGAGTAAGTAAAAGCGGTAAGAATGAGGCGTCCTGCAGTATCTCAGTATAATGAGAAAAAATTGATACATACATAATTATTAGCGACTTGAGATAGTAAGAGCGTTGAGTAGAGCCAAACAAAATGCTGAGGGAGCAATAGACTGAAAGATTCGATGATGTGACCGCTTAGAGAAGGTATAATAACACTTGAGCTAACTTGAAAACAGAAGAGACTTTGAAAGAGCTGGATGAGGAATAAAAATTCTCTCCAACTGTTCAACAGGCACATATTTCCTCACGCTTTCCGTATGCCTGAACCTCAGGAACTCATAATCTCATACCTGAGCAGAATGGAACAGGAGAACGGCAAGAGCAGACAGGAACAGAGGAGTTTGTGCATTACTGCACCAGCACTCCCTGTGGCTAGAGACCTTTCGGATATCTTTAGACTTCCCTCCTCCTGGAAGGGGGGTGGGGGAGTCTTGACAGACGAATGGGATTGAATCATTGAAGTGCATTCTTGGTGACTATAAAGTTTGAGAAATATGTATGGTAGAAGATATTGGAGAGAAAAGAGACTGAACGTGCGTTGGGCTTAAATGTCAAATTTGTGCTTTATTTTTTATGTTGTGATAGCTATTCTTGAGCAGGAGTGTAACCTAAATAGGGCACTGTTTTAGGAAGATTAAATGATAGCTCACAGGATCTCTGAAGAGAGAAAAGAGCCCAGCCCAGTCCCCCTGGCCCCAAAGCCTTTTTGTTACCATTCTTCTGGCAACAAATCATGTGCTGCCACCTGGTGACAGTTCAAATATCATTGTTCCACCTTGCTATTTATTCTGTTGTGAGAACCTTGGAACCCCTTATAAGCCTGTCTCCCACAGAGCTTGATGCAAAGTAGTTGATAAATAAGTAAAGCACTGGTAGCAAGCAGAATTGAATAACGTCACCATGCCAGATGTATCACCTGCCCAGTGAAAGATGTAAATGACAGGGCTTTCTTGCACCTGCTTCAACAGGAAGATGAGGTTTGATGAGACATTTTTGTTTTTTTAAACTGGGTCTATTTGACCCATGTCTGATCTTTGTCATTCCACTCTCACAGTCTCCCAATGCTGAAAGAACAGAAGATTGCCCTGTACCTTGAAGGCCTTCTCCCCATGACCTGTCTGCTAGTCAGGACAGGGCCTTGAATGTACCCCATAACTGAAGGTAATTCCTACCCTACTCACCTCAGCCTTTTATTATGCTTTTATTTCAGATAATTGTCTCCTTTCTCTGGCCAGACTGAGCTGAGAACTGAGAACTTCACATGAGTCCACTGCACATTTAGCTCAGGGAAAATACATGACAGGATTGCTCTCAATAAACATGCACTGGTAGTCAGATGGCATTATCTTTTGACCACATTTAGAAGTAGGAAGAGTCCTTATGAGGCCTCAGTGAGACACTGCTGCCTTTTAGGAAATCCTGGACAATACTGTCTAGAACACAAAGCCCAGTGAGGAGAAAGTAAAACTGCTCTTAGTCACATAGAAAGATGTACGCTCATCCCTTGGTATACCTTGGGGAATGGTTCCAGGACACTGAGAATATACCAAAATCTATGTATACTCCGGTCTCAAAGTCACCCCTGAGGAACATAACAAAAGTGAGCCCTCTATATACACGGGTCTCACATCCCAGAATACTGTATTTTTGATCCATGTTTGGTTGGAAGAAAATCTACATATAAGTGAACCCTTGTAGTTCATGCCTATGTTGTTCAAGGGTCAACTGTACTTTCCAGACAGCAACTAAGTGGTAAAAGGATCAGAATCATTAGGCACAAGGTTTTTTTTTTTTTGAGACAGAGTCTCGCTGTGTTGCCCGGGCTAGAGTGAGTGCTGCTGCGTCAGCCTAGCTCACAGCAACCTCAAACTCCTGGGCTCTAGCGATCCTACTGCCTCAGCCTCCTGAGTAGCTGGGACTACAGGCATGCGCCACCATGCCTGGCTAATTTTTTCTATATATATATATTTTAGTTGTCCATATAATTTATTTCTATTTTTAGTAGAGACAGGGTCTCGCTCTTGCTCAGGCTGGTCTCGAACTCCTGACATTGAGCAATCCACCCGCCTCAGCCTCCCTGAGTGTAGGATTACAGGTGTCAGCCACTGCGCCCGGCCACAAGGTATTTTTTAAATGAAATAGAATCAAAATATCAGAGTGTTAATCCCAACATTTTGGGAGGCTTAGGCAGGAGGATCACTTGAGGCCAGGAGTTTGAGACTAGCCTGGGCAACATAGCAAAATCCCATCTCTACCAAAAAAAAGAAAGCAATTATCAAAGTGCATCACTCATAGTAAGAATAAGAATTGAGGCTGGGCATGGTGGCTTACGCCTGTAACCCTAGCACTTTGGGAGGCCAAGGCAGGAGGATTACTTAAGGCTAGGGGTTTGAGACCAGCCTGGGCAACAGCAAGACCTTGTTTCTACAAAAACTAAGAAAATTAGCCAGGCATGGTGGTGCGCACCTATAGTCGCAGTTTTTCAGGAGACTGAGGCAGAAGGATCATTTGAGCCCCCAGTTTGAGGTTTGAGGTTGCTATGATGATGTCATTGCATTCTAGCGTGGGCAACAGAGTGAGACCCTGTCTCAATTAAAAATAAGAAAAGGGTCAGGCGCGGTGGCTCACGCCTGTAATCCTAGCACTCTGGGAGGCCGAGGCGGGAGGACCACTTGAGGTCAGGAGTTTGAGACCAGCCTGAGCAAGAGCAAGACCCCGTCTCTACTAAAAAAAAAATAGAAAGAAATGATCTGGACAGCTAAAAATATATATAGAAAAAAATTAGCCAGGTATGGTGGCACGTGCCTGTGGCCCCAGCTACTCGGCAGGCTGAGGCAGAAGGATCGCTAGAGCCCAGGAGTTTGAGGTTGCTGTGAGCTAGGCTGACACCACAGCACTCTAGCCTGGGCAACAGAGCAAGACTCTGTCTCAAAAAAAAAAGAATTGAATTATGAAAATTTTGTTTCAGTTTAAACTGTATTTCTTACTGGTGGTCACACAAAAAATTCCGAAACCCTCACAACTAGAGGCAGAGAGACTGAAAGAAGAGAGACCATGGAGAAGTCTGCCACAGAAATTCAGGCTGGGCTGCTGAGAATGAGAAGGTGTGGAGAGGCTGGAGTGAACCTCAAGAAGCAGAAGCTAGAGATAAGGAAAGGAAGCCTCCTACTATCTAGGTCCCGGTCTCACCAGCATATCTCACCCTCCTCTACATCCCCACAGCACTATTGCCTCAGAGCAGTGTCCTACCTCATTCTACTCACCACAATGAGAGCTTCTACCTCTTTCCAAGTTCAACTCAGCTTATACACAGAAGTTACAGCAGTAAGTGTCTATGAACTTGGATTTCAGTGGTAAAGGTCACAGGAAGCAGTCAAGTAACAGGAGCAAGAAAGGGTACAGCTAGTCTATCCCATGTGGGTGCTGATTTACAGAAAATACATCAGGGAAGGTTAAACCATTTTATTGCAGTTGGGGGACAGGGATGGGCAGGTAGTGAAAAGCCTCAGTAGAGAGCACAGATAACAGCTAGATCAAGAGGGGAGGAGCAGGTGGCCTAGAGAAAGGGCCTTGGAAGGGAGGGTGGGCAATGAAGCCTTCATCCGACTACTCTTTATAAGTCCTTATAGGTCACTCAGGAGCATCTTGGGGCTGTGAATGAAAGTCTCTTCCTCAAGACTCTGGGAGTGGAGGTGAAAGCTTCTGGGCTCCAAGTTAGAAAGGGTGCTCCTCTGGAGACCTAAGAGGAAGGAAAAGGGAAGAGAAAGCAAATCATCAGCAAGCACTATGATATGCACAGAACTAGGCCCTGGGCCTGTGTGATGGGGAGGGACATACAGGCCTAACTTGAGATAAGTAGCAACAGAGATGGATGAATTCACAAACAGGCAGAGACTCCATTCTACCCAGTGCTAAACAATTAGGCAGCTGGCATTCAAGAACCATTCAGATTCAGCCTCCCCCAAAACTGGGATCCCTGCTCTTACCCCTGCCTAGCTTCCATAAAAGTTCCCAGCTACTGTTACTGTCCAGAAGACTGACTTCAGAGCTAGATGAAGAAAGAGACATGGCACAGGCGGTGGCCAGGGGCAGCTTAAATTGGAGGACATGAACGGAGGTCCTGGAAAGGGGAACAGATCAGCGGCAGACACGGTGATGATATGTCAAGGGAGCCCTCCCAGCACAGAACTGTCCTCCTTTGTGAGTCTCCTCCCTCTTTATATCCATACATATAAAGACATCTCAGTAACTCTGTATCAAGTAAAGAATGCCCAAGGCTGCCCGTATAGGCTACAACCCAGAAACTACCTCTACCAGCCCAGGCCAAAATCTAGGATAGCTGAACTTTGGTCCCCAGTGCCTGACCTCTGTGAAAAAAATCCCCTCCACTGCCACAGCATCTATACCCCCTGACCTGAGGAGGTCATCCTCCTGCCGGGCATCCTGGGCCTCTGTCCTGGCAGCTTCCAGGGTGTGACCTTTGCCTTCCTGGCCACTTTGCAGCTGCTTCAACATCTGCCAGACCACAGGCTCAGATAGGACCAAAGTTCTCCCTCTCCCCTCCCCATAATTGTCCTTTTCAGCACACTTGGAACCCTCATGTGGCCAATGACAGTTTCTCATGGCCTAGAGCAGAAGGATTGAGAAGAAGAGCTTTGGAAAGAGGTAGAGTCAGCACAAGGAAAAGAGATGGGGGCAGGAGAGGGTATCCTGGCCTGCCTGCCAAATAGGATAGACAGAGAAAGGAAGGGGCCTCTATGGAGAAATATGCAGAGACGGGTACAATCCTGGTCCTACCTTCCAGCTACAGGCCTGAGTCTGCCGCCCCTCAGAGATCTGTTTCAGCAGCAGCTCCTGGTGCTGGTCTGCAGGTGAGAGAGAACATAAGAGGGCTCTTCCCCAACTTCTTTCCTTCATGCTCCCTGCCTTGTGACCAGCCTGTTGCTGAAAACTGAGACAGAGCATTCTGATCCAACTTTTGGGAAGCTTCCAAGCTGACTGGAAAGATTAAACTTGCACCATGAGAGACAAACAGCAAGACAAAAATACTTGGCCAGACTTCTCAGTAGCTCAAGCAGTCAGAGCTAAGGCCACTTAATGGGCGAGCAAGAAGGCTTTCCAGAAAAGGGGACAAGCGAAGACATATTCACCCCCAATTTTTCACTTACTCAGCTGGTCCCGCAGCAACTTCAGTTCTTTCCGCAGAATCTCTGACTCCTCCCACAGCTTTTGCCGCCTGCAGAAGCATCAGCAGTGTCAGTCAACAAATCCAGAGTGAGGAGGCCACCAGCCTCCCAGAATGCCACAAGTTCAGAGGCCCCCAAGAACGCAAAGGCTTGCCCATCACTTACTCTGTCTGCAGCTCCTGATGAAGCCCACTGGTAGTGCTGCAGTTTAATGGTCCTGTTTGCATTTGGGCTTGGATTTGGGCCTGCTCCTGCACCTGGCTCCAAAGGCCCTGAAGGTCCCTTCTCAGCTCCTCCAGGCGTTGCTCCAGAAGAACCCTCCCCTCTGGGCCCCCCTGCAGCAACCTTAGTGATGCTGTAGTGGGACAAGTTGGGGGTCAGCCTCTCTAAGAGCTTCACACATGAGCCTGACACTCTACTTGCAAATCAAGACACATGTGCACACACAACAGGTGTGTGGCAAAATTGTGTACATACATATGAAGTTGTGTGTATGAAGAAAAGAACGGGCCAGATACCTTCCAGGGCACTGATCTGGTGCTTCTGCCGTTCTCGCTCTTCCAGCAAGCCTTGTACAGCCTGCCTTAGTGCCTCAGTCACCTACCCAGGCAGAAAAAACACATCAGCTACTGTGTAAGGAGCTTTTCCCAAGCCCTAGTATTTTCATCTCACACAAACATCACATATACACATCTAGGGTTCCCAGCCTCACCTGAGCCTGAAATCGAAGCTGGGATTGGAGAATAGTAACCTCATCCTGGAGATGGGAAAGACTGTAGGCCTCAGGCCAGCTCAGCCGCTCTGGGACTGTGGGAGTCACTACAGCCAAAGGCTGTTGAGCTTGGTCTCCTAACTGGGGAGGCAAGTCATGAGAGGAAATCCAGGTCCCAGGCAGCTCCCCTGCTGAGGGAATAAGGAAGGGATAAGTGCAAGGTCTATCTGTGTGGGGGGAACAGAGTTGAGGAAAGGAAAGAGTTGGGGAATTGGGAAAGAGCAGTGGATGATACAGACCCTGGAAGAGGGCAAATCTTGGAAAGAGAAAAGGCTGGAAGTAGTAGAATGGAACAATACTTACTTGCCGTGGAGACCCCAAGAGGATACAGTCGCTGCTGCAAAAGAAACAGTTGCTCAGGCCAATGAGCTCTGAGAGTCCCTTAACGTGGTCACGCAAGCTGGGTGCCCCCGCCAACCCCTCACCTTAATCCGAGCTACATTTCCATCGGTAGCATTGAGAAGTGTATCAAGCTGCTCGGACCAGCTCACGCTCCTACTCATGTCCTGTGGCAGGGGTCTGGGTCCGTGGCGTCTTGCGTCCTTGCTCTCCCAGCAGGGGATACCCCGAGGTACAGCCCAGAAAAGGCCACAACGTTAGATCGAAAGAGGGAAATGGGGATGCAATACTAGGACTAGGGAATGCAGTATCAGACCAAAATTGCGACTCTGCGACTAGGGAAGGGAGCGGCGCTCTTGGAGAACTGGGGGAAAAGCGGTATACCCTGATGATACGCAGATATCAGGTGGGAGTTGAAGGTGCCGAACCTTGGTCGAGACCACCCCAGATCCAGGACACTGGTGCCATCATGTCAAACCTGTGCCAGCGACAACTGCCGCCGCCGGGTTCAAATCTTTGGGTAGGTGGGGAAAATCTGATATCGGGCTGGCTGCCGCAGGGCCACCTGGGAAACTGAGTAGGCCTCTCGCGCAGACAACGGGCGGTGGAGGCAGCTGAACTACGTTTCCCTGGAGCGACACGTGCATCCACACCCTCACCGTGAAGCCTATCGGGAAACCGAGTCCTACTGAATCTCTGTGATTGGCTCCGAGGGCCAAACGAACTACGCGCCCCAAGATGCATCGCGCAGGGCCAGCGATGTCCCGCTCCTGGTCCCAGTACTTTCTGGGAAATGGAGTCCAAGTGTCCGCTAAACGTAACGGTCCTGTTATCTTTGAGACTCCATTCCCCAGCAAGCTCAGCGTGTAGCGTGCGCTATGGAGCCGCGAGTCGCAGAGCTGAAGCAGAAGATTGAGGACACACTGTGTCCTTTTGGCTTCGAGGTGTACCCCTTCCAGGTTGGTTTATCCCTCGTGCGTTTCTAGGGCGAGGTGTATGACTGGCCTCGTTGCAAGTGGTGTGAGGCCCCAGGGGCCTCTGATCTTCCCCGAGCTCCTCTGGCCGGTGTCCATCTGAGAACTGGGACAAAGTGTTAGCGGGGGGTTGGGTTAAAAAGGTAGAGAAGCGGTTGCGTGTTTGTCCTTTTACCCACTATATAATGCCAGATTGAAGAATGGAAGCTACCATATGTTCCAGTGACCTGTGTGACTCTGATTGTCACCTACGTAATTTACAGGAAAAGGGACCTGAAGGGTAGAGTCACCTTGGAAGCTTCCTGAAAAATTTAGGAGAGGGCAAAGCCTGAAAAGTTTGCATGAGTATGATTTAGGTCGTCTAAGGAGGGATGGGCATTCCTGGTGACGAACACACAATTGGCTGGTTTGTTCATCTACCAACAGAAGGATAATTCATGATGTTGCCAATCGTGAGTGCCAGGCTGGGTATAGAAACTCTGTGCACTGCCTGGCACGGAAGTCTCGGCACCCTACCCCCATCTCCGTTTACAAAGGTCGTTTTTCCCCACATCAGTGCCCGTGCACTGAGCACTATACTTAGGACACAAACTCAGCATGAGCCTTTTCCCTGATTCTTAAGAAACCACCTGTTTCCCACTCTTTCCACTGAATGGCTCACATCAGTGCTGGGGGAGGATATAGAAGGAGAAGTAGGTTGAGTCTAGCTTAACAGAGGACTTGCCAGAAAAAATTAAATTGAGTTATATATGAAAAGATGGATTGAAAGGAAAGAGCATCATTGTACATCCCAAACATCAGGAAGAGCCTGAATAAAGGTGTGGAGATAGTGGTAGATGGCAGGTGTGGGAGAGAGAGAGAATGCCTATTTGGCGAGTTGGATAGACCTGGGTATTAGGAGCTATTGTACTAAACAGAACCAACTGCAGCCCTGCCTGTCATCCTAGGCTTCTACCTCTCACCTCCCAACCCCACATCCAATCAGCCACCAAGACCAATAAGACTTTGTCTACTGAATTTCCCAAATCCATTCCGTTCCATTTCACCCATCTATGCTCTGGTCCAGGCCACCATTTCTCACTTGGATTATGGTAATAACCTCCTTGCTGTCACCTTGCCTCCAATCCATCCTTCACACTGCAGCCAGATCTTTCTAAAACTGATCATATCAGTTTACTCCTTAAATCTTCAATGGCTTCTCACTGTCACCAAATTAAATCCATATTCCTTAAATTGGCATTCAACTCACAATCTCACTCATACTTATCTCTCCAGCCTTATCTCCCTCTGATCTCCTCTACAGACCCTTCACTTCCACCAAACTAGACAATTTGCTCTTCTTCAAATATGCCCAGTAATTTTCTGCCTGTATCTTTGCTTATGCTGTGACCTCTGTTTAAAATGCACACCAATTCTCCTCCCCATGTCAACCTGACAATTTAATTTCCAGCCTTCAAGACTTACCTTCTGGCTGGGGGCAGTAGCTCACACCTGTAATCTTAGCACTCTGGGAGGCCACAGCGGAAGGATTGCTTGAGGTCAGGAGTTCAAGACCAGCCTGATCAAGACAAAGATCCTGTCTCTACTAAAAACAGAAAAAATTAGCCAGGAGTGGTGGCACACACCTGTAGTCCCAGCTACTTGGGAGGCTGAAATAGGAGGATCGCTTCAGCCCTGGAGCTTGAGATTGCTGTGAGCTAGGCTGATGCCACAGCACTCTAGACAGGGAAACAGAGCAAGACTCTGTCTCAAAAAAAAAAAAAAGACTTAGCTTCCAAGAAAGCCTTTTCTGGTATCAGAGGACCCTCATTTGGTCCTATCGTAGTGTAGTATAATCAAGTTTACATCAATCGCATGTTTGCTTTACGGGTCGGTCAACCTCAAAAACATACAATTGCTGATAGGGGTTTTATAGACCAATATGGTGTTAAGTGTAGTAACAAGAAGGTCCATCAAAAGCAGGAAAACCCCTACGCCACCATGCCCAATGGGCTCAATGTCAAGGGTTAAGTATGTTGGTAGCCTCAATTCATCCTTGACTGAAAATGAAAAGAATGGTGTTTTAAGAAACTGCCTGCAAAGCCAATCTCGAGAGTTAGTGTTATATAGCCTGAAACTGACCTTATCCTTGAGCTCTCTGTATGGAGATGGTTTGGACATAGTTCAGTTTTTAATCTATTATGATACATAAAAGGCAAAACAGCTTAAAAGATTTTTTTTTTTTTGGCTATATAGCTATTGTTTAGACACAAAGGAGGGGAATGGTAAATTCTGGGAATGAGCAAAGGTCAGGAACAGCTTCAGAGGAAGTAATGCTTCAGCTTGAGTCTCCTCTCTTAATTTAGCAAGCAGAAGCTATTTTAAGTGACGTTGCAGTTATAGTTGTACCTGGAATCCATTTGGGCACAGCAACCCAGAAAAGGACAGGTGTTTCTCTTGGTCTAATAATTCTCTGTGGTTGCAAGTTTGGGGGTTCTTTAGGGGCTAGTCAAGCCATCACCTGGTGTTGAACTACACTGGCATAATCAAACCATGTACCAAGAGTCTTCCTGATCTGATCTTCCGCCTCCTTGAACTTTACTATCTCCAGGGCAACTGAACTGATCAGGATGGTGCCATCCATGCAGTGATCTACGTATCCCTTTATCATGTTATATGTAGTCATCTAGGTCCCCTTTGCAACCATGCAAATTTGCTCCATTAGCTCCTTTCCAAGAGATTGGATGGAGACATTGAGTACTTGTAAGACTAGTGTGCAGGCCCAAGGCTGGGAAATGATCCAGTCCCCTAAAGCCCCAGATGGATAGCCAAGCGAGAGGTTTGCTTATCTTTGTGCTCTTGCCAGCCCATTGAGATCATAAATGCATTAAATTTCTCCTGAACCACTCTGCATTGGCTCTTACTTTGCTTGAAGACCGGAAAACCACACCTATCAGGGTTTCAAACAACTCTATAGATTGAAGCAATTTCCATCATGGAGAACTCAGGGGTCTTATCCTTAAAATCAGAATGAAAGAGCTCACATGGCAGCCATCTTTGGTACACCATTTTCATAAACTTGTATAGTTGTTCTCTCTTGGACCCAATACCATTAAGGGCATCATGTAATCTATCAATAACAAAACAAGAATACAAGTCCCAGAGTGACGTCACTGAACTTGCTTCTTCACTCCGCATTGAGCATCAATTTGCCATTCCTCTCCAAAGCTTCAACCTTTCCAGTCCCAGGTTACTCTGTCCCTGCAACATATGGAAACCCCCTGAACCTTCCTGTGATGGATGAGAACTCGCTGTCTCCCTCTGTTGAGGAGTTCTAGTCACTGTCGTCTGTGTGGGGCCTCTTTCCTGGGTTTTTCATTTTCATTGGTTCATGGGGTTTATAGTTGGATGAGGCCCGAATTCTCTGTTCGGGAAAAAAAAAAAAACGAAAAAAACAAATTCCCTGTCAAATTCAGATGAGTTCCCCATAAATATGTATCATACAGCGTTAGTGAAAATTTGTTGAATGAATGAGATAGAGGCTGGGGCAAAATGTATGAAGCCTTCAGTATCAGGTTAAGGTATGGGCCTGGCTAAAGCCTGGCCTGAGCTTTCTCTCTGTTCCAGGTGGCATGGTACAATGAACTCCTGCCTCCAGCTTTCCACCTGCCCCTGCCAGGACCTACCCTGGCCTTCCTGGTACTCAGCACACCTGCCATGTTTGACCAGGCCCTCAAGCCCTTCTTGCAGAGCAGCCACCTGCAACCGCTGACCGACCCTGTGGACCAGTGTGTGGCCTACCATCTGAACCGTGTTAGAGAGGTGAGGAAGGTTCAATTTTTTCCCAGCTCCCAGACCTATAGCTGCTTTGAGCTCCCCCTAGCTCAGTGCAGGAGGAGCTAGATCCAGAGCTAGTCACTTGAAAGGAGAAATGATACCAAAAAGCCAGCCTTGACAATCTGTGATCTCTCCCCATTCTGCCTTCTCATACCCAGGTTCCACCACCTTCCTCTGAAGACCCACAGTCTGAAACCAGTTTCACTCACCCTACACTGATGGGCAACTATATGTACCAAAGACCTGGCTTTCCTTGGTCTCCAAGTGAAATAGGAATGAGCCCAACATTCCCCAAGCATTGCTTACCTGCCTTTGCCCTAGACCTGCAAGCTTTATGCTGTCTTTGGATCCTTTTGAGAATAGAACAATATTCTCCCACCACACACTTAACATATGCACATACATATGTAAACACACACTGGGTCTCCCCAGAGCTGGACCATGTCTTCCTCCACACTGGGACTTGTGTATTTCCCTTCAAACATGGAGAAGTATAACTCTCTCCACAGCGGAGGCCCCCATGTTAAGGTCATGTTTTCCCTTCAAACAGGACTTCTGAGGACAGGACTGTGTCAACACACCAACTAGGACAAGGTGATGACTCCCCTTGTGCTAACAGGAGCCTTTCTCTTGTCCTCTGTCCCAGAGCCTCCCAGAGATGCAGATTGAAGTCATTGCCGATTATGAGGTACACCACAACAGGCGCCCTAAGATTCTGGCCCAGACAGCAGCCCATGTGGCAGGGGCTGCTTACTACTACCAACGACAAGATGTGGAGGCTGACCCCTGGGGGACCCAGGTCAGAGAGCAAGTGTGAATGAGTGGGGACTGAGAGAAAATGGTAAAGGCCCTTCAAGATAGCCCTATCATGCCCCACATTCCTCAGCCTCCCCTGGATGAAGCATTTGTTAGATACAACCCAGGACAAAAGAAGCTGTGTCTGCCCTGCAGTCCAGTCCCATTACATGCTTTCTGGAGTTTACTTGGGGACACATCAGGTCAGAAAACCTGGTGTGTTCTTAAAACCCTACATGGAAGGGGCCAAACAGTGATCAGGAGACCAGTGGTGACACTGGGAAGCTGATTGAGACCCAGCCCTTCCTTGTGCTCAGAATAAATTTTTGAGAGGGTCATCCAGAAGACAGGGACAGGGCTTACATGTGTAATCAATGTCCACTGAGTGGAAAATAAGTGGACAAGCCTAGCTTGCAGTAATGGTAGCTGGATTCAGTGCCAAAGGGACCTCCATAACTTCGCTTTTCTTCATCCTCTCCCCAGCGCATATCAGGAGTGTGCATACACCCCCGATTTGGAGGCTGGTTTGCCATCCGAGGGGTAGTGCTACTGCCTGGGATAGAAGTGCCAGATTTGCCACCCAGAAAACCTCATGACTGTGTGCCTACAAGAGCTGACCGTATCGCCCTTCTTGAAGGCTTCAATTTCCATTGGCGTGACTGGACTTACCGGGATGCTGTGACACCCCAGGAGCGCTACTCAGAAGAACAGAAGGCCTACTTTTCCACTCCGCCTTCTCAGCGATTGGCCCTGTTGGGCTTGATCCAGCCTTCGGAGAACCCTAGCTCTCCATCCCCTGACCTTCCCTTTACCACACTCAAGAAGCCTCAGAACCCCAGCAAAGCCCGGGGCTGGCTCAGCCCCAGTGTCTCACCACCAGCATCCCCTGGCCCTTGATACCTTCCTCCCCCATGGGACCCCCAATTATGGTGGTACTTGCTAGGACTTAATTGGCTTTGCCAAAGCAAGACAGGTTTTATTTTTGGTACAGGATGGACTATTTTTAGTAATATAATAGAGATCTTCCACGAAGATGATTAAGAAGTTAAATCAGGCCGGGCGCAGTGCGGTGGCTCACGCCTGTAATCCTAACACTCTGGGAGGCTGAGGCGGGTGGATCGCTCGAGGTCAGGAGTTCGAGACCAGCCTGAGCAAGAGCGAGACCCCTGTCTCTACTAAAAATAGAAAAATTATCTGGCCAACTAAAATATATATAGAAAAAAAAATTAGCTGGGCATGGTGGTGCATGCCTGTAGTCCCAGCTACTCGGGAGGCTGAGGCAGTAGGATTGCTTAAGCCCAGGAATGTGAGGTTGCTGTGAGCTAGGCTGATGCCACAACACTCTAGCCTAAGCAAGAGTGAGACTGTGCCTCAAAAAAAAAAAAAAAAAGTCAAGACAAGTCAGGCCAAATTAGATCCCCAATTCCCATATGCCTTTGAATATGGAACTCTTCCATATGTTACCACAGCTATGTAGTGCTCCCAAAATGCCACTTGTTAGAGGGCCTATGGGGTAAATATCCCCTGAAGAGCTCCTACCTCACAGGGTTGTTGTGGGGACTGAATAAACACATTTAAAGCACTTTGGGAAAATGCCTGGCACATAGTAAACAGTTAATGTTGGCTGTTAGTGCAGGCCCTGGGAATCCTGTACTGCTGCTCTGAAGTCTAGTCTAGGTTCTGGAGGGGTGGGCAGGCTTGGGTAGCTGATAAAGAACCAAGTGGCTAGAAAGGCATCACACAATGCACAAAAGTATCCTCAGTTCTTAATCTACCCTAGCCTCAAGGGCCCAGGAAGAATCTTTTTGCTGACAACCTCCCGCAGGACAATAATATGAATGAGGATCAAAAGGAATATTCTCTAATCAAGGCTAGAACCCAGGGAAGGTAAGAAGTGCTTAGCACTGTACTTCTACCATTGAAAGCCCTACCCAAGATCAGGAGCCTTGTGTTTGTCTTCCTCTCGTAATTTCAGTTCAAAAGTGAAAGAAGCCCCCAACTCTGTTCTTTTACAGAGCAGGTACCAGGCACTTACTAGAAGAGGCCAAGTTTCTGGTTCCTGTGTAGCCCTCCCAGTAGTGTAAACACAGGTGTCCACGTAATCTCATTGGGACCTTAACCTGCAACCCAGCCTATGGCATAAGTTGTGGTGCCCCAGCCAACACTATAGCAGGGTTTGCTCTTCTCCCCATATGCAGTAAAACAAAATGTGACACCTTGGTTCAGTTCCATCACCTGTGTCCATCTGCATTTCCCCCCAACATAATTCCCTGAGTCTGAGGTAGCTCTCCTCATTTTCTGATAAAGAGGGAAAGCAAAGAGTAAATTCCTTTTACAATGAAAGGCTAATGCCCCCCTAAAATGAAGACTCATCAAGGTCTCAGTTCAAGTTTAATAGAAACTACAAAAGATCAATGGGCTGATGCCCTCTACTGATACATCGTACAAATCAGATGGGCTGCCCCACAACACAACTCAGGCCATTCCCACTAAGGGAAAAAAGGCTGGCCTCCCCGACCCCTGTAGGAAAGGCCTGTCTTGTAACACACCACATCTCGCCTGAATCTAAAGTCTGTGTCTTGTGTTTTACATGTGGAAAAAAAAGCACAAAAGAGGTTTTGTTCACATGGCTGCCCACTGCAGCCAAGCACTAAAGTGGCCCAAGACTCATTTCTGCTTGGAGAAATATTCTTTGCTCTTTTGGACATCAGGTTTGATGGTATCACTGCCAGGCTTCCAGCCAGCTGGGCACACTGCAAGAGAAACGTACCACTAATTAATAACCTGCTCGGTGATGTGTACCACCTTCCTCCTATGGACAAAGGGTTGCCTTAAAACCAGATCTGAGCCCTAGAGGGTCTGAATACTCACGACACCAGGAAACCTACCCTGCAATCTAAGATCATCTAGCCTTTTAGTGTTTAAGTCTAATCACTTTACAAATATTATGTAATTTAATCCTCACCACAGCCCTAATATACAATTACGCCTAATTTACTCAAATAATACCTAAAATTTAAAGAAATGAACAACTTTAACCATGGCTTTGTTCTAAAAATAGTCTGTTCAAAGCATATACGGAAAAAGATTAAGATTTGTTAATGGTAGGTAGTAGGTAAATGGGCATTCATATGTTCCCCATAATTTTATGTATGCCTCAAATACTTTTTTTTAAAAAAGCTCAAGGCCAGGTGTGGTGGCTCACATCTGTAATCCTAGCACTCTGGGAGGCCGGGGCAAGAGGACTGCTTGAGCTCAGGAGTTCCAGACCAGCCTGAGCAAGAGCAAGACACCAGGCTCTACTAAAAATAGAAAAATTAGCCTGGCATCATGGTATGCACCTACAGTCCCAGATACTCGGGAGGCTGAGGCAAAAGGACTGTTTGAACGCAGGAGACTTTGAGGCTGCAGTGAATTATGACGGCACCACTGCACTCCACCCAGGGTGACAAAGAAGACTCTGTCTCAAAAAAAAAAAAAAAAAAAAGCATCAATGACCTAAGAGCTAAAACTCTCTGAAGAAAACAGGGGGAATCTTCATGACCTTGGATTTGGCAAAATTAAGAACTTTTGTACATCCAAGGACATTATCAAGAAAATGTAAAGAGAACCGACAGAATGGTAGAAAATATTTACAAATCATATATCTGATAAGGGATTACTATCCAAAATACATAAAGAAATCCTATAATTCAACAACAAAGACAACCCAATTCAAAAATGGGCAAAGGACTTAAATAGACATTTCTTCAAAGAAGATATACAAAGGGCCAATTGGGTATATGAAAATATGCTCAACATCACTAGTCATCCAGGAATTACAAATCAAAACCATCATGAGATACCACATCACACACATAAGGATGGCTATAGTAAAAAAATAGGAAGTGTTGGCAAGGATGTAGAGAAACTTGAACCCTTGGCATTGCTGGTATGAATGTAAAATAGTGCCAATGTGGAAAAGTGTAGCAGTCCTTCAAGAAAATAAATATGGAATTACCACATGACCTAACAATTCCATTCCTAGGGTATATACCCAGGAGAATTAGATACAAGGACTCAAACAGATACTTGTTCACCAATAATCTAACAGCATTATTCACAACAACCAAGAAGTAGAAACAACTCAGTGTCCACCAACAGATGACTGGATAAACAAATTGTGGTACATACATATAGGGAGTAGTACTCAGCCAAAGAGAAATGAAGTTCAGATACATGATACAACATGGATGAACCCTAAAAATATTAAGTGAAAGAAAGCAGACACAAAGGGACATATATTGTATGATTTCACTTACATGAACTATCTAGAATAGGCAAATTCATAAAAATAGAAAGTAAAACAGAGGTTACCAGGGGCTACAGAGAAGGGGATTTTTGCTTAATGGTTAGACTATGAAAAGATGAAAAAGTTCTAGAACTAGATAGTGGTGATAGGCATACATTATGAATGTAATTAATGTATTGAATTACATCCTTAAAATGAGTGATTATGTCATATGTTATCAAAACTTTCCAAAAAGAAAAAAAAGGACAAAGTTTAAATGATTTGATTTGCCAGCACCCTCCCATCCCCAAGGGAAACAAAGCAAGCTAAATAAATGACAAAGCTAGGACTGTGTAAACGCTAACACTAAGCTGTTTCCCTCTGGCAGCCCTTCAGAGATCTGAAAGCATCAACCTCAGTCTACCTTCTCAGCATTCTTTCAACTCTGCCAAACTGCATAGCCTCAACTACGATGATCAGGACCTTAACAGAAAGCCCTGCTTGTTTCATTGAGTAACTGCCTTCTACCTTTGGTTAAGTAAAAGGGAGGGTATGAAATCTTTTACACATTTATACAGAAAGCATAGCCTTCAGCTTTTTCTTAACAACCCCCAGCTAGCAATGTGCCTTAGTCTAGCCTGAGGAAAGTGAGACAGGGACCCAATCTCTGATTTTTCAACTTCCATTTGCTGTCAAATTCTAGGAGTCATAGTCACCAAAGTCCATAACAGAGCAGCGAGTCTCATTTGCTCAAGTGAGAGATAGGGAAGCCCCTTTTTGGTCCAAGGATATCATAGCATCAGATGTCATGACTCTGTAACCAGCTCTCTGGGTATAGGGTAAAGATGGAACAAAAGCTAAATGGAAGGCCCAGCTACCATTATTTTCCTGAAATATCCATCTGGTTGTTAGTTATTGGCTTTAGTGGCACCAAATGGTTACAACACAGGTCCTGAACATAAAACAAGCTGCAGAGAACAAAGAGCAGCATGAAAGCAAGACCAGGTCAGAGCCAGCTAGAAGTCTGCCAGTAGGTGCTAACAGGTGAACAAAAAAGATTCCTCTGTCCAGGATGACACAAAGAACTGGGCCTTACAGTTAAATAGGAGGAATAATGGACCAAAAAAGACCTGGCAATTCAGTCTCTTTGGCTCTAAGGCCTCATGGCTCTTACACTCATATTAGTGACAGAAAGATCCCCACTTAAATGTTTCACTCATACCCAACAGTGTTGCTTTTCTGGAATTAAAATGGATTCCAGGAGAACACATTGAGTTCCACATAAACCAGCCTTCAAGTGCAGCAAAAGGGTCATGACTTTCCAAGCAGAAAATGACAATAGACACAGTAACCTCAGTATGAGAGAACTGCCCTAGTACAGAAAGCCCTAAACAGAGTCCCTTTTCACCATTTTAATTACATACAAAAAAGGAGGGCTATGAATTTGGATCCCAGCTCCACCATTTGCTATGAATAAATAGTGTATTTTAAATACTGGTTTATTGGTCCTTAAAAAGAATGTAGGATTATTTGTCAAACAGAACATGTATAAAGTACCTAGGATAGTGTGTTTGGCATTTATAAGCTCTTAAATGGTGACTATTAAAAAGGCTGTACATAGAAAGCTGTGCATGTTCTAGTGGGATGAGAAGCAGCAGATACATGCAGATGTCAAGATGAGATTTAAAAAAGACAGTAGCAGCAGAGACCAATACAGAGCCTGAAGAAGCAAGCTAAAGACTCACTTCAAGCTTGGGTTCAGAAGTCTAGCCTACATGTAAGGTCCTAGGGAAAGTCCAGTTTTGTTTAGTGCTGAACCTCATTCCCCACTAGGGGGCAGTCTCAGCAGGTGTCAGCTCCTTCACTGGCCAGGCTAATGCTCACACATGCTTCTACAAATTACCATTACCTCCTGGTTACCAGTGCTCACTGATCCCTATATTCTCAGGCTTTTACTCTAGGGAAGCTAGCACCTTTGGGTATCTTAAACACACAGCACTAATCCAGACTCTAATAACTTCATTTTCTTTAAGTCACATGATCAGAGAGCAAAAATGGGCCTTAGAAAGCTAGTCTGAACTACTTGTCTCCAGAAAAAGATGATGAGGTGTAGTGAAAGAATAAGTTTGTCCAAGTCCACCTCTGCCCTTGATTTGATGTCAACAGCACTAGATCAGAATTACCTTATCCTTAATTACATTAAGCTGGAGAGAGTAGTCAAGATCCTCATTTCCCCACATACCCAGCACTTTGCTGGTTCAGGAACTGAGTTCTTGTTTTTTTTTTTTTTTTTTGTAAGGCAAGCACAAAAATGAGGTTTATTGAGGAGAGAAAGATAGGATTATAGAGCAAGAACAAGATACAGGTTTACAGAGCATGATACATATGCCACAGATGACAATGATGACCAGACCCACTGCTGCTGCAAAAGGAGAGCAAGAGGAAGGGTGCAAAAGAGGGCAACTGAGTTCTTAAAAGCTAACTCTTAGCCAGGTTCAGGTCATTTCATTCGAACCACAGCCACACTCTAAGAGAAGGGGAAAAAGTGACTTACAAAGAGCCTTACAACTCAAAAGCCAGGATTCAAGTGGTTCAGTGCTTTTTTTTAAATTACAACAATGTTATGAGAACAGGTAAGGAGTGAGAAGTACCAGTGCTGAGGGAATAGGGGAAAAAAGGGCCTGCACTCTAGCAAATGCTAGATAAAAACCAAAAGTTGAATGTGTCCAGTCATGTATAAGTTTTATAAGGACAGGCTTACAAAAACACTATCTTTAATCCTGAGACTTCTAATGAAGAACCTTGACATTTTACCTGAAACATCCTCCACCCCTCCTTTAAAATAGTTTTTACATAAAACATTTATGTAATTTGGCATTTAATAACTGTAACTTACAAATTCAACTATCATATTGTATAACAGAATGGATTTGTTTTTTTTTTCCAGAGGCGGGGGTCTCTCCTTTGTTGCCCAGGCTTTGTTGTACAGTGGGTACTCACAGGCTTCTTTACAGAGCACTACAGCTACAGCCTCAAATGCCTGGTCTCAAGTGATCCTTCTGCTTCAGTCACACAAGTAGCTGGGACTAGAGGCATGTGCCACCATACCTGGCTACAGAATGGATTTTTAAATAACAGAACTGTATTAACTGCATCTGCCTATTGTCTTTGGGTAAGTTATCTTAGTCCTACTTTTATTTTCCAAATTTCCAAACTGCACATATTATTTTTTAAAACTCCAATAAAAACAAATAGGAATGAGAGGGATTAACCTCTACTCCCAATAAATTGTCAAAAGCGGCATGCTTTATCACTAGATGTGATTCTCAACCTTTTTGTTTTGCCCTAATACATCTATGAGATCCTCCTACACTCCAGTAAGTTAGATCTGTAGCAGTGATTCTAAATGAGGACAGAAGACAGGAGTATGTAGTTTGAACAAAAAGCCTTTATATTCTCATCCCCAAGCTTTTCCATTACCCCCGCCCCCACTGTAATCCAGACTTCAATTTCTTGAAGAGACATACTCACCCTTTTCTTATTTGGTAGACTTTGGTCCTACCATCTTTCCCCCACCCTGCCACCACTCTGTTGTCCTGTTACCAGACAGATAACTTACCTTCCCCATGTTTGTCAGTGAACTGGAAGGCCTGAACTAGTCTCAGAGTCTCATCCACAGAGCGACCAACGGGGAGGTCATTTACAGTGATCTGCCGAAGGGTACCCTTATCATCAATAATAAAGAGGCCCCTGGGAGAAAGAGATTAAAGGAGAAGCAATACAGGTTTAGAAATCTACTTTGTTAGAATAGAGAAGCTTCAAGTCCTTTGGAAATGGACTGGTCTCCAAGACTTGGAGTGGCTTTGCCCTTAGTGAGGTGGCCCTTGCATAAAAGAATGAAATGAAGGAGACTCTGCAGATCAAGGCTCTAGCTTTCTCCAAATAAATGGCTTTCAGCCAAATGGATCCTTTTTTTTTTTTTTTTTTTGAGACAGGGTCTTGCTCTCCTAGACTCTGGCTAGAATGCAGTGGCATCATCACAGCTCACCGCAACCTCAAATGCCTAGGCTCAAGCGACCCTCCTGCCTCAGCCTCCCAAGTAGCTGGAACTACAGGCTCATGCCAGCACACCCGGTTAATTTTTCTTCTTTGTAGAGATGAGGCTCTTGCTTTTGCTCAGGCTGGTCTTGAACTAACCGAACCTCTCATCTTGGCCTCCCAAATGCTAGGATTAGACACGAGCCACTGCACCCAGCCCCAGTTGGATAATTCTGATGACGTACCTGAATGAGATGCCTTCATCAGCCTTTAAGACCCCATAATCCTGAGCAATGGTACGCTTGGGGTCTGATACCAAAGGAATGTTCATGGGTCCCAGGCCTCCTTGTTTCTTAGGTGTGTTGATCCTACAGCAAAAGGCACATATACAATTACATTCATTCAAGCTCTTGTGTAGCAAGAACATTAACTGTACCTACTCCTCCTTTCTCTTTCCCATATTCCTACTCTAACTTACCCAACAAAACTTCAAACATTTTCCAGCAATAAAGTAAATGGCTGAGAATAGTCAAGGTAGGTAACCAGGGTACACTCAATTTTAACTTAACCTGCTTCTCCTCTGTTGCCAGGTAATGAGAACAACAAACGAAAAGTCAGAGCCTTTGCACTCCTTCCATGAGGAGCCAGAAACCAATACCTTAAAGTCTACCACCAAAGCCTCCCAAGCTGCTGCTTCAAAAGTCCACATGCCAAATGGACAAAGAGATTTACCATGCCAGGTGACAGAAGTGAGAATCCACAGAAGCACCAATCACTTGGCAGTTGAGCTTCTTAAATTCTTCTGCCCTATCACTGAAAGCAATGATCTCCGTGGGGCAGACAAAGGTGAAGTCAAGTGGGTAAAAGAAGAACACAACATATTTTCCTGGGGAAAAAAATGGGAATCATCGGTTAGCCTCTGAAGCAGATTTCCTTGCTTTATAGAGACTAAGTCAAAGACATTTTCCTATGGAAAAAGAAGTTTTCTTTTTAAGTTGATGGCAGACAAAATAATCACTAAATGCCAAGATATTCAATATCAATGTCTCCTAGTGGCTATTTTTAGATCCTGTTGCAGCAGGAAGGCCTGAATGAAAAGTTCCTTCCAGTTCCAGCTCTATTTTCCTGCCTCCATATTCTTAACTGCCAACTACAGAATAAACACTGTTCAGTCTAATTTTGATCTTCTCTGACTAAAATTAGCATAAACACAAAGTTCTCCAATGAAGAAAAGCAAGGATGTAATTATCTACTGCACAGCCTAATGCCAATGCTTACAAACTGCCCAGAAAAAGCTGAATTGCTGGGTTCTCCTCTGCTGTGAAGCAGTAAGACACCCGTAAGAACCTAGAGCCTTTGTGGTTTTTTTTTTTTTTTGAGACAGAGTCTCACTCTGTTGCCCGGGCTAGAGTGCTGTGGCATCAGCCTAGCTCACAGCAACCTTAAACTCCTGGGCTCAAGCAATCCTACTGCCTCAGCCTTCCGAGTAGCTGGGACTACAGGCATGCACCACCATGCCCGGCTAATTTTTTATATATATATTTTTAGTTGTCCAGCTAATTTCTTTCTATTTTTTTTTAGTGGAGTCAGGGTCTCACTCTTGCTCAGGCTGGTCTCAAACTCCTGAGCTCAAATGATCCACCCGCCTCAGTCTCCCAGAGAGCTAGGATTACCGGCATGAGCCACCATGCCTGGCCTAGAACCTTTGTTATTTCTTCCACAATGAACCATGGTAATGGTTTAAGTGATCACATGTGTTCCTAACATACCTGACAGGAAGAGAAAAACAAAATTTTAAGCTCGGTGCAGTGGTGCGTGCCTGTAGTCCCAGCTTCCCAGGAGACCAAGTGGGGAGGATCCTGTGAGCCCAGGAGTTCAAGGCCAGCCTGAGCAACATAGCCAGACCCCATCTTAAAAAAACATTTGTAAGACAAAAGTTACATAAGTACTGGTAGGTGACAGAACTTTTAGCAGCAATTTTAATGAAGTCACTCAGATTACCATTGCAGTACATGTTCACACTGGCCAGGCAACCTCTCACCACACCTGAACCATTGGAACAATTCCAAATATTCACTCATTTTCAGGTAGCAGCAATATTTCAAAGTCAAAAACAAGTGGCCCTTTTTGACTTTTGAGGTTTACCTCTTTGAAAAGCAGTATCACTAGAAACTGACTCATCTAAACAACCTCTCCAGGGCTTTGCCTAACAAGCACTTTGAAGCCTCTGCAGGTCAAACCCTAGAGGGCAGACAGCAGCTCCTCCTAGATCTCCTCCTTATACCCCTGGGTCAGGGTCTCCTCCTTAGGGTGTTATTTACCTTGTTTGCCAGGAGGAGCCCCAACAACCAAGTGTGATATGTCAAGCAACCTAGTCAAATGTTCTACACAAACAACTACTTCCAAGAATTAATACCATACCACCAAGAAAGTACACTTGACACCTGAGTTTCAGGTTTGGGCATTCTAAGGAAATCTACATCCTCAATTGTCCTAGGAGTCTCAAAGGATCTTGCCAAGTGTCTGCATGAAACTAGGTCAACAGGAAAGGAAGCCATTCCAACTCTAACACCAATTCTCCTCTGGGGGCAAAACAGTCAAGGGAATGTACCTAAGCCTCTGCCTAATATAATATCTGTGACACACACATTTCCCAAACAAACTAAACAAGCAGTATCATAGCTCCAAAGACTTGAGCTTAGACTTTAAATGTAGACGGCCTCTTGTAACAAGAGATAATAAGAATTTCTCCAATAATACAATTGAGGAGTACTAAAAAGATAATTGAACTAATATGTCCAGCCATAATGAAATGTGCTTTCTCCATAAGTGGTCTGGACCTAGGATATATATCCTGTGATCACTGTTGATAATCTCTACTTCAACAGGAAGGCAACAGCCTCGTGATCTAAAGATTCCATCTCAGGAGACATAAAACATTTTACAGTCAAACGTAACAGTGACAAACCACCACATGTACTCACCATCAAATTTGGTATTAACTGACCAACACTTATGTGCATATATAGTAGTAATATTCACTGGGTGTCAGGCAGGTGGGAGGGAGGAGGAGGGGATTGGTATATTCACACCTAAAGGATGTGTATGATGTGCACCGTCTGGGGGATGGACACGCTTGAAGCTGACTCACGTGGGGCAAAGGCAATATATGTAACCTAAACATTTTTACCCCTGTAATATGCTAAAATTAAAAAAAAAAGAAAAAAGAAAAAAACTGAAAAAAGAAAAAAAAATAACAGTGACACAAATCTAACAAGCCATCTCTAGATTACAAAATAATTCCACCTCAATGAGTCCAATGTAGTTACTTTTACCTTTGTAGTCAGATAGGCTTATATCTTTGAACTGACCATCTGGCATAACAGCTGTGGCTTTGAAGTTGGGGGCAGGGTGCCCAATTTTGGCATTTCCTGAAGACATGTTGCTATTAGCTGGAAAAGATAACAGGAAAATTAGAAAAAAGTCTTACTTTTCTAGATAATCAGCAACCTTCACTTAGAGACTCTGCTATTGTACAATCAAAGAATTGTCTAGTGGCCCTGAATACATTACATTTTATATTAGTAAGAAGTGCAGGACAGCAGTCAAGGATCACAATCTGAACTTTCCAACTTTTGGAACAAAACAAGCTTCTGAATCTCAGCCTTTGTTTTCATTTAAAAACAGCAAGGCAATTTCTTTATAAATTGAGGTCATCATTGTCACTCTTTATGAGCCTTTGCTTGTGCAATGGCAGTTTCTTCTGTACATTATATAGAAGCAGAGTAAAAAAAAAAAAATGCAGCGGAGTCTGAGGGAGCTGGAGATTCTCAAACCAGAACACAAATATACAATGCCACAAACAAAAAGTCACGTTGCCCTTTATCTGCACTATGCCTCCACCTGCCTTCATAATGTGGGAAGCACACTTGACTTTTCTCCAGGTAGATTTGTCCAAGCCACCACACAACCTAACACCAATCCAACATTTTAAGAGGCAAGACCAAGGTGTTGGCGTCTGCTCAACGGTAATGCTTTCGGTACTGTGTTTAAGTCCTAGAAGTCCTTTCATATATGGGTTCCTGACCTCGGAGCTAATATCTTGAGGCATAGATAAGTAAAACAAGACTCAATTTATTGCTGAAAGCAACACTGCACCAAATTCACTCAGGTCAACACCAAGGTAAGGAGTTAAGATTTAACCCACTAAGTCATGGTCTGAAAGTTTTTCTAACAAGTCCGAATTCTTGGTTCATAACATCACAACCAAAAGAAACCTTGTGAACATGGATCACTGCGAACTTTTTACTGCTTATTTTAAAAAAAAAATCTTTTAGGCCGGCGGGACACGGTGGCTCACGCCTGTAATCCTAGCACTCTGGGAGGCCGAGGCGGCGGCGGGGAGGGGATCGCTCGAGGTCAGCAGTTCGAGACCAGCCTGAGCAAGAGCAAGACCCCCATCTCTACTGAAAATAGAAAGAAATTATCTGGCCAACTAAAAATATATATAGAAAAAATCAGCCGGGCATGGTGGCGCATGCCTATAGTCCCAGCTACTTGGGAGGCTGAGGCAGTAGGATCAGCTTAAGCCCAGCAGTTTGAGGTTGCTGTGAGCTAGGCTGACGCCAGGGCACTCACTCTAGCCCGGGCAACACAGCGAGACTCTGTCTCAAAAAAAAAAAAAAATCTTTTAACACCTTTAACAAAAAAAAAAGGCACACGGCTTAGCAACCAACTA
>MPIZ01001319.1:4730-17462 GCA_003258685.1 Prolemur simus | reverse complement strand
CCCCCCCCCACGTCCGAGGCCTGACCAAACCGGGGTAAAGGCTGCTAGACCTCTAGCCGGTGCAGAGCCCCTTCAAGGGATCTGCCCAGAAACACTGGAGAACCCCTAAACTCCACTTTAGGTACCCTCCTGCCACTCCCACCATCACCCCCGTCCTAGCACTTCGGAAAGCGCCAGCAGAAAGAGTGCGCAGTCCTCAACAAGGACATTTGGGATCATCAGAAACTTTATTTTCCACGGACCGGAAAATAAAGACAGTTGAAAGGGAATCTTAGCGCCCGAAGCTCCGCCGCTAGTCAAGGCTCAGGGACGGGAACAGCCTTTACCCCGTCACATGATGGTCAGGCCGCCTTCTACAGCCACAGGTCAGGACGCAGGTCCACTCAAGCAGCTTTTCGAACCCGCCCAGCCCGGCAGGAGGCTGAGTCGAAAAGACACCGACATCACCACCTCCACCACCACCACCCGACCCACGTCACGGCAAGCTAATCATCGGCCTTTGCTCGGGTTGCCTGGGGAAGAGATTGGAATCAACGGAAGCCTTGAGCCACTCCCATCATCACCCCCGCCCTAGCACTTCGGAAAGCACCATCAGAAAGAGTGCGCAGTCCTTAGCGAGGGCATTTGGGATCATCAGAAACCCCATTCCACGACCGGAAAATAACGACAGGAAAGGGAATCTTAGTGCCCGAAGCTCCGCGGCTAGTCAAAGCTCAGGAACGGGAACAGCCTTTACCCCATCACATGATGGACAGGCGGCCTTCTACAGCCACAGGTCAGGGTGCAGGTCCATTCAAGAAGCTTTCCGAATCCGCCCAGCCGGGCAGGAGGCTGAGTCAGGAGACCTCCCCACCGCTACCGGCCCGCCCCCCGCCGCGGAGAGCCCATCCACGGCCTGTGCTCGGGTTGCCAGGGGAAGAGGAGACTCGAGTCGAGAGAAGTCTGGGGGTTCAACCAGGTCCCGGCACCCACTGGGGTGAGCACGTGGGCGTTCACAGAGCGCTCGAGCTCTCTTGGGCGCCAGGCCTTGACTGGCCGCTTCACGCGCTGCAGCATCCCCACCTGAGAGCGGGCGGGCCCGGAGGAGGAAAAAAAGGCGACAGGCGGGGTGTGGGACGCTGCGCCTTGCTCCGCCGTGGTCACGCTACCCACAGACTCACCTGTTCCAAAACAGAAGTCGTCGAGGAGCGAGATACCCAAACCAGCCAGGAAGACGACTCGCAAAGTGCGCGCGGGGCGCTGCCTATATAGCCTGTAAGGCTCTCGCGAGAGTTAGAGGGGCCCGGGTGCGGGAGGAGGATGCAGTAGGGGGAGTCTGGCCGAGCCCCGCCACGCCCCAGCGTGCCCCCTCCGGAATGACTCAGCGCTTTCCCTCCCTGGGCCTGGCGTGGGCCCAGAAGGAACTAATCCTCCTTCCTGCCGCGGATGGCTGAGGTTGGAGAGAGAGGCGGCCTTTTGACCGCCCCCAAATCCAGACGCTAAGCCGGGATCTCTTCCAGGAACCAGGATTTTATTTATTTTCGTGATCCTTGAGCGCTGTGCCCCCAGTGCTAGCTGCTGCCCACATTTAATCCCACCAACCCCTGAGAACTATCTAAATATTTCTAAAGTTCGCAGCCTTGGCTCTATCGTTGATCCTAAGTAACCCTCACCACTTAGGCACTCTTCTTCATTGTTATCTTTGATTACAGGGTTTCTGCTTTCTATCTCCTATTCTTTCCACTGCGGCTGGAGGAAATCTTTTGGAAATGTGATCACGCCACTCCTCTTATTTGTGGTTTTAAAAAACTGTGGCTAGGATGGACGGGCAGGGTGGTTCACACCTGTTGTCTCAGCGAGACTCTTCCCTTGAAGCAAGGAGTTCGAGACCAGCCTGGGCAACATAGCGAGACCCTGTCTCTACCAAAAAAAATTTTTTTTCATTATCCAGGCTGGGTGACACGCGCCTGTAATCCTGCCTACTCCAGAGGATTGCTTGATCCCGGTAGTTTGAGACTGCAGTAAGCTATGATCGCTCCACCGCACTTCAGCCTGGGCGACAGAGCAAGACTCTAGTCTCCAAAAAAAAAAAAGACAAAAAATAAAACTGGGGCTCTGTAGTCAATTTCTTGAGTTAAAATTTCTCATTTTTCAGCCAGGCACAGTGGCTCACACCTGTAATCCTAGCACTCTGGAAGGCCAATGCGGGAGGATCGTTTGAGACCAGTCTGAGCAAGAGCGAGACCCGTCTCTACTAAGAATAGAAAGAAATTAGCTGGACAACTAAAAATATATAGAAAAAATTAGCCAGGGAGGTGGTGCATGCCTGTAGTCCCAGTTACTTGGGAGGCTGAGGCAGTAGGCTTGCTTGAGCCCAGGAGTTTGAGGTTGCTGTGAGCTAGGCTGACACCATGGCACTCTAGCCTGGGCAACAGAGTGAGACTCTGTCTCAAAAAATAAATTAATTAATTAAATAAAATAAAAAATTCCTCATCATTTTATGTGTGACCTTAGGCAAGTCTTAATCCTGTTACACCTTGGTTTTCTCATCTGTAAAAAGGGAATAACATTAACACTTCACTGAGGTAATCTATGTAGCTCATTTAGCATTTAGCACCAGTACCTGGTTCTTTTTTTTCTTGTCTTGTCTTTTTTTTTTTTTTTTTTGTAGAGAGGAGGTGTGACCATGTTGCCTAGGTTGGTCTTCAGCGCCTAGTCTCAAGTGATCCTCTTGCCTTGGCTTCCCAAAATGCTGGGACTACAAGCCTAAACCACCGTACCTGGTCCCTAGTTCTTATTATACATTAGAAATGTTAGCTAAGATGTTACTATAACTCTTCCATCATCCTCACCTATAACAGCCAGAACACAGTGTAGCTTTTGTTCAAAACTGGAAAACCCATTCTCTCCCAATTGGGCTAGAGAAAGCATGTCTTTGAAAACTCAGCTGAAGCATTAGTTCCTCTGAAGCTGTTCCTGATCCCAGCTCATCCCCAGAATTTACCATTCCTCTCCTTTGTGTCCAAACAATAGCCTGTATAGCCAAAAAGAGAAAAATCTTTTAAGCTATTTTACTTTTTACATGTCTGCCTCTCCCTGCCAGACTGACTTTCTGGACGGTAGGATTTGGGTCATATCCATCTCTATGTCCCAAGTCACAACACGGCATCTAACATAAAACAGAAGCTCAGTCAGTAAGCATTTAATAAATATTATGTCCCTCTCTCTGTCCCCAACCACCACTAACTCCCTTGGCCTTTACAGTAGGATAAGAAATGAGGAAGTGCTGTGTCACGCTGGTTGAGCATCTCAATTTTTATTTATCATCCTACCTTGCAGTAGTGATTTATTTGCTTTTTCCTACTCTGCCAGAGGCTGAACGGTTATTTGGCATTATCATTTCTTTCTGAAAGGGGCCGAACAAACAAGTTTAGAGCTTAGTAATGGATAGTTATTGGCTATGGGCAGACTAAACCAACAACATATGATGATACTTCAGCCAGCCCCAAGAAAATTGCCATCTATCGTATCCACCATGTGCCAGGCACTTGAGCTTATTTGACTCATTTAAAAACCAAAAGAAACAAAGGCACGGTGGTGCATGCCTGTAGCCCCAGCTACTCAGGAGGCTGGGGCAGGAGGATCACTTGAGCCCAGGAGTTTGAGTCTAGCCTGGACAGTATAGTGAGATCATGTCTCTTTAAAAAAAAAAAAAAAGTTATCCTGGCCCAGAGAAATGTTAACAATCCATCCCTTTGGGAATTAAAAAAAAAAAAAAAATGAAATAGCTGTACAGAGCACTGAAAAGAGAAGAAAACTGTTGAACACTTACTTGCCTGTGTGATTGCAGTCTCCCCAGAGAATAGCAAAGCTTTCAGAACTTCGGGGAGGAGGCTTTCTCACAGGGTCTGGTAAATACCTCTAGCTCTTTTTTTTTTTTTAAGACTAGTCAAGTGAACCAGTGAGAGTGGAGAAGGAACAAAGGAATCTGTGACTGTTAGTGATCAATTAGTTGTAAACACCACTGCACTTAGACCAGCCCTCTAGCTCTATGTTTACCCATACCCCATTATATTATTGTCATTTTTTCACCAGCAGCCTGGAAAGGATTCATTTCTGTTTTACTTATCGTTAGTACCGAGTATCGCTAGTACCAAGCCTAGCACAGTAACTGGTATAGAAGAGCTTAATAAATATTAGAATGTATTGAAGATTTTTGAGATATGGAATTAAATGATTTGAACTATGTTTTAGGAAGATGACCCTGGCAGTTGTGCGCTGGATGAATTTAATGACTAGAGTATTAGCCAAAGAGACCAGTTGGGAGGCCACTGCAATAGTCTAACCAAGAGAAGTCTCAGAACTGTAATGTGACATTGGCAGCAGGATGGAAAGAAGGAAATACAAGAGATATTTCTACAGGCTTTAAGATTAATTGGATTTAGGATGAGAGGAAAGAGTTAAATCTGATCCCTTGGTTTCTTATCTTGGTGACATGAGTGATGTCATTAACCAGTGACATGGGAAACACTGGAGGAGAAGCAGGTTTGAGGTTAAATATAATGACCAACAGGTAGGAAAAAGAACCCTACGGCTGGGTGTGGTGGCTCACGCCTGTAATCCTAGCACTCTGGGAGGCCAATGCAGGAGGATCACTGGAGGTCAGGAGTTCGAGACCAGCCTGAGCAAGAACAAGACCCTGTCTCTATCAAAAATAGAAAAAATTAGCTAGGTGTCGTGGGGCACACCTGTAGTCCTAGCTACTAGGGAGGCTGAGTCAGGAGGACTGCTTGAGCCCGTGAGTTTGAGGTTGCTGTGAGCTAGGCTGATGCTATGGCACTCTAGTCCAGGTGACAGAGAGAGACTCTGTCTCAAAACAAATGAGCAAACAAACAAACAAAAAAAAAAAAAAAAGGAAAAAGAGCCCTAATTTGTAGGATTTGCCTTCTTCAATGTTGTAAATATTCCCATTGTAGTTGATTTCAAGCTAATTGTATGATATCACTGAACACAGTTGAAAAGAGATGTGCTGTAGCACATAATTAGGTAATACTCCTACTATACAGATACAATGGGTATAATCTCAAGAGCATGGATAATGCTGAATATTTATTACCTTTGTTTATAATATAAATTATTTCAATTCAAATTTGTATAATTTAGTTCTTAATAATGACTCTGTTTCACAACTGGCACACAAAATTCCTGAAAATTTTTTGATCCACTTTACGAACCAATACTAGCTACAAGAAATGTCAAAAGCCAAATAGCTGGCTGGAGTACACCACTGATCTTAACACACAATGAAACACCCCAGCCTGACTCTAATAAGAACCCTGTTGCTATGATTTGAATGTGTTTCTCCAAAATTCATGTTGGAACATAAAACCCATGAGGGCTCTACCCTCATGAATAGGATTAGTGCTAGTAGAGGCTTCAGAGAGCTGCCTGGCCTTTCCATCTCTTCTGCCATGTGAGGACATAACATTTGTCCCTTCACCCATGTGGGGACACAGCAACACAACACCATCTTGGAAGTGGAGAGCAAGCCTTTATCAGATGCCATGATCTTGGACTTCCCAGCCTCTAGAACTGTGAGAAATAAATTTCTATTATTTGTAAATAAAAAGAAAAGGCAATCCTTTATTGAGTAATACCTGTACTGTTTTATAGATGAGGCACCCAATGCCTGAAGAATTTAAGTAAATTGTCCAAGGTTACAGCTAATGGGTGTTGGAGCCAGATTCTATCCCAGGCAGCAGAGCCATCATGTTGTGTAATATGCAAATGTGATATTTATGTAGACTATAATGTGAATGGTACCCCCTGGAGTTGTGTTTCACAGTGGTCTGACCAGGCTCTGTGACTCTGGAGGCTACCCTATTACTGCCTCCTCTCTTAAGGGAGAAGATCAGTTTGGTTTGGGGCAAGCAACACTGAGATGCTTATTAGACATCCAGGTGGAGGTGTACAGAGGTTCCCTTTAGAGATGTAGATTTGAGAATTAGTGACACAGAAATTTAGTTAGATATCAATATTTATTGTACTTCTCTTTATAGCAAGCCTACCCCTCTGTTAAGTACCAGGCATGCAAAGATGAGTAAGACCATCCCCTGAGTGTTTTGAAGGATCACAAAACAGTTAGCTAAAGAGAAGTAAGAGAAGAGTTCCAAGCAGAAAAAAAACCAAAAGAGGTAGGAAACAGTATAATATATTTGGGCAACTACAAATAGATCAATAGTAGTAGAATGTAAATGCCAAAAAGTAGAATGCAGAGAGAAAGAACGTAGACAGAGATAGGTTATGATGTATATGTCAATCCAGGCTAAGGATTTTGGATTTTATCCCAGCGGGTAAGATTGAGTATGATAGTGTAGAAAGAAATTAAGTTTTGACTAGGAGAATGATCACATCAGGTTATATTTTCTTTTTTTTTTTTTTTGAGGCAGAGTCTCACTCTGTTGCCCGGGCTAGAGTGAGTGCCGTGGCGTCAGCCTAGCTCACAGCAACCTCAAACTCCTGGGCTCAAGCAATCCTTCTGCCTCAGCCTCCCGAGTAGCTGGGACGACAGACATGCGCCACCATGCCCGGCTAATTTTTTCTATATATATTTTTAGCTGTCCAGATAATTTACTTCTATTTTTAGTAGAGACGGGGTCTCGCTCTTGCTCAGGCTGGTCTCGAACTCCTGAGCTCCAACGATCCACCCGCCTCGGCCTCCCAGAGTGCTAGGGTTACAGGTGTGAGCCACTGCGCCCGGCCTATAGTTTCGATCATTCTGGCAGCTGGAGAGAGAACAGCTGTAGAGGAACAAGAGATATGGAATGAGGAGACCTAAGCAGACTGTTGCCATGACCAGAAGAAAAGAGGTCATAAACCTGAAGGAGAACAATGGCGCCAGGGATGGAGAGATGAGATTAGGTGGCAAAGTTTGGAAGATTTGGGCATCAGATATGGGATTGAAGGAGAGGAAGGAGTTAAAGATGAGTCCCAGGGGAAACAAATAAAAATGGTACAATTCACAGAAATGTTATGAAGCAGATTTTGGGGGGAGTTGCTGAAGAGCCCACTTTGGGGCATATTGAATTTGGGATTCTGGGCAGAGATGGCCACGCAGCAGTCAGGAGTGTGAAAACTGGAAAGAAAGGCTATAGGAAAGCAGGGACCCCTACCTATCTTGTTCATCATGTTATAACTCTAATACCTTGCAGCATGGTTCATGGCTCATGATAGGTACAATAGGTATTTGTTAAATAAATTAATAAATTACATGTATTGATTTCAACATCATGCACAATGTCAAGGATACTTGAAACTGTGGGAGTGAATGAAATCCCTGAGAAAGAGGTGAGAGGTGAGCCAAGACCAGAACCTCAGAGAGTGTTTATGGGACTGGGAGGAGGACAAAAGCAATCAAAGGCACTGCAAAACAAAACCAAAAGGAACCTTTTGTGGGTAAAGAGTCACTGATGAAGATGAACTGTTTCAACTAGATTAATTTCCTTTGGTTCTCATCATCAGCATTGGAATTTTTTGCACCTGGGAAAGGGTAATAAAAAAGGAGTTAAGGAGTCAACTAGTAGATATACAAACTGCCACCTGTGAAATTTACTTAATAAATTTGCTCTAAAATCCTTTAAATAAAAAAAAAATTCTCTTACTAAATTGCTGGTTGATGAGGGCTTTAGGTGGGGCTTTGTTAGGAAGAATTGCTTAGGATCAGGGCAGCCACTGAGAAAATGCTTGCATGAATCACAGTTTGCTCTGTTTTTTAGAAGTGAGGGCCTTAAAATTTTTCTCTGTCCAATTCAAATAAATATGGCTCTTCTTCTCTGGGCAAAGCACTGGTTCCCAACCCAGTTCTTCAGAAAATAGAGCTCCTTCTATCTATTATCTTAAAGTAATATTCTCAAACATGAATAACCTGAGGTCCCTTGTGAAAGAAAGAAAATTCATGAGGATCTTCAATGTTGGTTTAATTTATTAAATTGATTTTTTTTTGAGATAGGTTCTCATTCTGTCCCCCTGGGTAGAGTGCAGTGGCATCACTGTAGCTCACTGAACCTCAAACTCCTGAGCATAAGCAATCCTTCTGCCTCAGCCTCCCGAGTAACTTGGACTACAGGCGAACACCACCACACCCGACTAATTTTTTCTGTTTTTGGTAGAGACAGGTCTTGCTCTTGCTCAGGCTGGTCTCGAACTCCTAACCTCAAGCAATCCTCCTGCCTCAGCCTCCTAGAGTGCTAGGATTACAGGTATGAACCACCTCACCCAGCTTAAATTTAATTATTTAACTTTCTTTAATTTTATTTGATTTTTTCATTCAAACTAATGTTTTACTAGTTGCCCCATGATGCAATATTGAGAATAATTTTAAATAGTTTCATGAAAATATTTTCTTGTTATTTACTATTATCATTGCTGCTGATGAACTACTGCAAGTTGGAACAGTATGCAAGATGGGTTCCTGCAGGCAGTGCCTTCCATGAATATGGTCCTGACTGCTGCAGTGCAGCTTCTTTTGGATTCTGCATACCTATACTGCTTACGCCCTGGGATGATGACTCAATTCTTCCATCATCTTTTTCTTTGTTCAAGCTAGCATGAAACCTTGGTTTATACAGTGTTCATTGACATCATCTAGACTTCACTTTACAAAGCAGCAGTTACACAATTTGCTGTGGGGGACAATTACCTGTCTCTTTAACAGCCTTCTTCATAGCTAACTAGACATAACAAGTAAGGCAATTTGAGGTGAGTATAAAGCAGATGTTCTATGACAGTGATGATTTTTTTTTTTTTTTGAGACAAAGTCTCACTCTGTTGCCCAGCTAGAGTGAGTGCCATGGCGTCAGCCTAGCTCACAGCAACCTCAAACTCCTGGGCTTAAGCAATCCTTCTGCTTCAGCCTCCCGAGTAGCTGGGACTACAGGCATGCGCCACCATGCCTGGCTAATTTTTTCTACATATATTTTTAGTTGGCCAGATAATTTCTTTCTATTTTTTTTTTTAGTAGAGACAGGGTCTTGCTCTTGCTCAGGCTGGTCTGGAACTCCTGACCTCAAGCAATCCACCCGCCTCGGCCTCCCAGAGTGCTAGGATTACAGGCATGAGCTACCGCGCCCGGCCGACAGTGATCATTTTAACATTAGGACTTGCTAACCTAATAGCAGCCTGCCATAAACTTATAAACCATTAAAGTTAAACCTACAAACCATTAAAGCTAAATGCTTTCATGTACTTGTAACAACAAATGCAAAATAAAATCATGGAAACCACAATCACAAGACAGCACTCATTTATGAGGTAATCCAGATGATTCAGACTATGTTTATGTTCACTTTTTTAGATTATTCTGAAAGAAAAATATTTAACAATACTTAAACTTATAAGGATTCAATTTATAAAATTATATTTGGACATACAGAGGCCTACAGATACTAATTTGAGAAACATTGTTATTAAGGATGATAGAATTTGTTAAAATTTAGTACAGCTGAAAGTAACAGATAAACTGCAAATAACAAGTTTAACCAAATAGGGGATTAATTTTTCCCATTTAACAAGTAGAGGCCCCCCTGTAATCCTAGCACTCTAGGAGGCCGAGGTGGGAGGATTGCTTGAGGTCAGGAGTTCAAGACTAGCCTGAGCAAGAGTGAGACCCCCTTCTCTACTAGAAATAGAAAAATCAGCTGGGTGTTTTGGCAGGGGCCTGTAGTCCCAGCTACTTGGGAGGCTGAGGCAGGAGGATTACTTAAGCCCAGGAGTTGGAGGTTGCAGTGAGCTTTGATGACACCACTGCATTCTACCCATGGTGACAGGGTGAGACTCTGTCTCAAAAAAAAAACAAAAAACAAGTAAACAAGTAGAGGCTGGGCACCATGGCTTACACCTATAATCCTAGCACTTTGGGAGGCAGGAGGATTGATTGAGGTCAGGAGTTTAAGACCAGCCTGAGTAAGAGCAAGACCTCATCTCTACAAAAAAATAGAAAAATTAGCCAGTTGTGGTGGTACACACCTATAGCCTTAGCTACTTGGGAGGCTGAGGCAGGAGGATTGCTTGAGACCAGGAGTTTGAGGTTGCAGTGAGCTATGTTGATGTCACTATACTCTAGCCTGGGCAACAGAGTGAGACAAGTAGACAGTCCAAGGCTGGTATGAACATTCCATGCTGCTATGAGGGACCCAGATATCCTTTAACTTTCTGTTCCCAACTCCCTGGCAAGCAGCTTTTATTCTTATGATTACCTTATAGTCACAAAATGTCTACTCTGCTTCCAACCCTATGCCTGTATTCCAGACAGGGAAAAGGAATAAGGCAGCCCAAAGGGATAGGGGCTATAACCAGGAAGCAAAGCATTCCAGAAGCGCTCAGTTTATATATCATTGGCCAGAACTGTCATATTGCTACTCCTAGCTGTAAGTGGGGCTGGATATTGTGTCTTTTAGTTGGGAATATTACAACTCCTAACAAAATTTGAGATTTTGTTAGTAAGTAAAGAAGGGAGAAGGATATTGGATAGGCAACCAGAGTGACTGACCTTAATGGAATTAGAATGAAGCTTAGGATTCTGACTGTGGCCATGTATGCATCTTGAGACATCAGAGAAAAAGAGACTAAATTGTATTACTTGGGTTTTTTTCCTAAGCTTACTAAAAGTGGCAATTTGCTTTATTAAAATTACTTTATATAATACGGGTCTCTGTGTTATACAACTTCAAGAGGTGATAGTATTCACATTGTATTCTCTGTGAATAGTGCTTCTGGAATCGTGTAACACAGCAACCCCATATGTAGTAATGCTTTTGGTATTGCAGATCTTTCATGAAGTGATATATAACCCTTAATTACTTGCACAATTACATATTTAAATATAAACTGTTACCTCCTTGAAAAATCTAAAGCCCTAGACCCTCAGATTTGGAAGGAACCACAGTTAACTAATTCAACAATTAAGTTCCCACTGTGTGCCATGCATTGTCCCTGTACTTTATGCTCTGCATGGAACATGGAGCTTCACATCCAACCTTCTACTTGTTATAAGAATCCTATCTTCAATGACCTGACAGTCACTGGGCCTTCTTCCAGGGTTATCCAGTAATAACCCTTTCTGTCTTGGTCACCCTCTTCCAGGTGTTCATATTGGTGCTCTCTGGGCTGTCCGTGGCCCCTAAAAGTGGGCAAAAAACTCAACTTCATGTAACTGTGGTATTAGCCATGTAGAATACAGCAAAACTGTCTCTCTACCTTGACCTACCCACCAAATTCTAGAGTAGTTTATTACACACAGATAGAAAACTCAGATCCCAGGTAATTTCCCCCAGCCTCAATTTTCTCCTCATTAAAACGGTATGACATAAGTCCTGCTCCAAAAAAACCATGATTTTCAACTTTTCTATAGATTTCTTTAGTATTTACTTGAATATTTCTGATTATATTATTTTTGTTCAATTTATAAATTTCAAACATCTGCTATTTTCTTATTAAATAAAAGTTTGGCATGCTTAAAAAAAAACAAAAAAAAAACGGTATGACAGAGTTTTCTCTGGCACAAAGTAAGTGCTTAACACACGATAATTACTATCTTCATCATCATTATCATTATTATCCATGTTAAAATTTGTTGGTTTGGCTTCAACCCATCATTTGAGTCTATCAAAAAATAAATGAAGCTAGGTATAGTGGTGTACCCTGTAGTCTCGGGAGGCTGAGGTGGGAGGATCACTTGAGCCCAGGAGTTCAAGGCCAATCTGGACAACATAGCAGGACCTAGTCTCAAAAAAATAATAATTTTTTTCAGGCCAGGTGCAGTGGTTCATACCAGCACTTTGGGAGGCCAAGGCAGGAAGACTGCTGGAAGCCAGGAGTTCAAGACCAGGCTGGGCAACATAGCGAGATCCCGTCTCTACAAAGAAAAATTTTTAAGTAGCCAGGCATGGTGGCACATGCCTGTAGTCCCAACTACTTGGGAGGCTGAGGTGGGAGGATTCCTTGAGCCCAGGAGTTCAAGGGTGCAATGAGCTATGATCCAGCCTGGGCAACAGAGCAAGACCCTGTCTCAAAAATAATAATAATAAATTTTTAAGATTCATAAAACAAAATGTATTTAAGTATTTCTTTACCTAATCTTTATTTGAACTTGTTTTTTTGTTTCTGCCTCAGCCTCTCAAAGTGCTAGGATTATAGGCATGAGCCACCTCACCTGGCCTGAACTTGTTTTCGAGTTTACATTGACTTCCACACATATTTTTGGTTTTTTATTTTTAAAAATCTGACATCTCAATTTCTACATTTTCAATAGATTCCAACCTTAAATTCAGATAATGACTTGGTATTTGTTGTTGTGTCGCTGTCCTATTTTATACTGAGCTGCTGCTTTTCATTATTAAGTAAGTTATGCATTAAGGATATTGGACTCTATGGATATTAGGATCAAGTTTTCATCTTCCTCCCACACCCAGCTAAAAACATAAAGTGTTCTTCTCTTCCTCCATCTTCCTTTCCCTCCAATTTTATGAGATCTAGAATGAAAGCCCAGACACAGTCCAGACCAGAGCAGTAAAAGGAATGTGTCCAAACTGGATCAACCATTCCCCTCTTGGCAGCACATATACTAAAGTTGGAACAATACAGAGAAGATTAGCATGGTCAAAAAAAAAAAAGAAAAACTGGATCAAGGTAGTTGTGAGCTAGACCAACAGAGGACTTGCAGTTTAAGTTTACAGAATTAAAGTTGGCTTTTACCTC
>MPIZ01001317.1:416120-458735 GCA_003258685.1 Prolemur simus | reverse complement strand
AAGCATAGAATTCTTTTCTCTAGATCTGTAAAGAATAATGATGGTAATTTCATACGGATTTCATTAATTCTGTAGATCACTTTAGATAGTATGGACATTTTAAAAAACAGAAAGCTCAAAAATCAACAATTTAACAAACAGTCTCAAGAAATTGGAGAAGGAAGAGAGATTTTTTTCCTGCAATGTATGCTTTTGTCGGCTTTGTCAAAGATCAGTTGGCATTATGAACTTGGTTTTATATCTGAGTTCTCTGTTCTGATCCTTTGGTCTATGTCTCTATTCTTGTGCCTGTACCATGCTGTTTTGGTTACTACAGCCTTGTAGCATAGCTTCAAGTCTGGTAAATCAATGCCTCCAAATTTTTTTCTTTTTGCTTAAGATTTATTTGACTATGCAGGGTCTTCTCTGATTCCATATGAAGCATAGCATTATTTTTTCTAGATCTGTGAAAAATCACATTGATATTTTATTTTATTTTTATTTTTATTTAATTATTTATTTTTATTTCAGAATAGTACAGGGTTACAAATGCTTTCATCCCATAAATTGCCTTTTCACTGCCTGAGTCAAAGCTACAAGTATGCCCATCCCCCAGACAGTGCACTCCACACCCAATAGCTGTGAGTTTACCCATCCTATTCGTCCTCCCTGCTCCCAGTTGCCTGATCCCCAGTGAATGCTACTTCCATATGTGCACATAAGTGTTGATTGATTAGTATCAATTTAGTGGTGAGTATATGTGGTTTTTGTTTTTCCATCCTTGTGATACTTAGAGTTTGAATAATGGGCTATGGCTCCATCAAGGGTAATATAAGAGTTCAGCAATCTTTTTTATGGCTTAGTAGTAGTGCCTGGTATACATATGCCACATTTTATTAATCCACTTATGTACTGATTGGCATTTGGGTTGTTTCCACATCTTTGCTGTTGTGAATTGTGCTGCTGTAAACATTCAAGTGCAGATGTCTTTTTTATAGAATTTCTTTTTTTCCTTTGGGAAAATACCCAGTAGTGGGATTTCTTTATCCAAAGGCAGTTGTACTTTTAGTACTTTGAGGTATCTCCATATGACTTTCCATAGAGTTTGTACTAGTTTACAGTCCCACCAGTGTACGAGTGTTCCTATCCATACACCATTTGTTTTTGGGCTTTTTAATAAATGTCATTCTCATAGGAGTTAAGTACACAAATCAGTAGCATTCGTATATGCCAAAAACAGTCAAACTGAGAACCAAATCAAAGATTCAATACCTTTTATAATGGCAACAAAGAAAATAAAATATCTAGGAATGTATTAATGTTTAACTAAGGAGGTGAAAAACCTCTACAGGGAGAATTATGAAACACTGAGGAAGGAAATACCAGAGGATGGAAAGAGATGGAAAGCCATACCAAGGTCATGGATTGGCAGACTCAACATTGCTAAAATGTCTATACTACCCAAAGTGATCTACAGATTCAGTGAAATCTATATTAAAATATCAAAATCATTTTTCACTGATCTAGATAAAATAATTATATGCTTCATATGGAACCAGAGAAGATCCCATTTATCCAAAGCAATCTTAGGCAAAAAGAAAAAATTTGGAGACATCAATTTTCCAGACTTCATGCTATACTACAAGGCTATAGTAACCAAAACAATATGGTAGTGGCACAAGAACATAGACATAGACCAATGGAATGGAACAGAGAACCCAGATATAAAATCATCCTCATGAAGATATTTTAATAGGGATTGCATTGAATCTGTAGAAGTCTTTAGGCAGTATAGACATTTTAGTAGTATTGATTTTGCTGATCTGTGAGCTAGTACAACCACTATGGAAAGTATTATAGTATGGAGATATGTGAAAGAACTAAAGGTAGAACTATGGTTTCATCCAGCAATCCCACTACTGGGTATTTACCCAAAGGAAAAAGAGACATTCTATAAAAATGACACCTACACTCTAATGTGAATAGCAGCTCAATTCACAACTGCAAGGATATGGAAACGACCCAAGTGCCCATCAATACATGAGTGGATTAATAAAATGTGGTCTATGTGTACCATCTGGTACTACTCAGACATGAAAAAATGGTGTACTAATACCTTTTGCATTAACATGGATGGAACCATTCTTCTAAGTGAAGTATTAGAAGTATGGAAAAGCAACACTACATGTAGTCACCATTAAATTGGAACTGATCAATCAACACTTATATACACATATGCAAATAGCATTCACTGGAAATCAAGCAAGTGAGGAGGAAGGGATGGGTAAATTCAAACCTATTTGGTACAGTACACACTAGGGTATGGGCACACATATAACTTTTACTCAAATGATTTATATAACCAAAACATTTGTACCCATGTAATATTCTGAAATTAAAAGTAAAAGAATAATATTTTCAAAACAAGGTCACATGTATTCCCCCCCCCACCAATAAAGTTCCACCCTCCAAACAAACAAACAAAAAAAAGACACGTCTATTTTAATGTTTATTGCAGCATGATTCACAATTACAATGTTTTGAAACTAACTTAAGTGCCCATAAATTGATGAGTGGATAAAGAAAATGTGGTATATGTACACGTATACTATGGAGTACTACCCCACCATAAAAAGGAATGAAATGATGTCTTGTTTCAACTCGAATGAAACTGGAGACCATTATCCTAAGTGAACTATCTCAGTAATAGAAAAACAAACACCACATGTTCTCACTAATAAGTGGTAGCTATATGAGGAGTAAAATTGGTGTAATAGACATTGGAAACTAAGAAGGAGGATTTTGGCAGGAGGTGGAGGTATAAAAATCTACACATCAGGTACAATGTATACTATTATGGTAATTGGTGCACTAAAAGCCCTGACTTCAGCATAATACAATTAATTCATGTAACAAGCAACACTTATAGCTCTTAAACTTATTGAGAAAAAAAAAAAAACTGTTTACCTTAGTTTTATCCTGCATTTCCAAAATGCATTAAATATTTGACCCCAGAAGTCCTTTATTTTGTATGCAAAATCTATTAATATCACATGGGATATAAAAGACTGCATGGAGCATTTGAAAAGCTCTGATCTAATGAAACACTCTTTGCAGTTGAAAACACTAAAATTTAAAGAAAAAAACTAACTTATTTAATATTGCACAGTTTCTAATTAGAGTAGGGAATTAGAAGCTTTGCCCATGATTTTTCCAACTCGCCATGAAACCTCCAAGAACAGAGTCCCCTTTGCTTTACTCTATTAGAGACAATTGGAAAGAAATTGTGCAATGTTTTATTTATTTTTTGAATATCCAAATCTATTAACTTTAGATAATTCAGAGAATAAATTCCATGATCCACTTAACCCATCTTTCTTGAAAGCCAGAAAGATCTAAACTCTAAATTTGTATAAATTATACATTTAATATTTATATATTATAGTTTGAATTATAGAAAAAAGTTCATAATATAATTATAATTTGATCTAATAACTCCATGTTAATTGTCCAAGGTAGATCATATGGCTATCTTAAAATATGGGATTTTTAACAAAAGTGTTTAGTTTTATATTTTGGGGAAGGCAATTCCTTCCATTCTGCTAATTTTTTTTTTTTACTTTGTTGAGGACTTAGCAAAAATCATCCTCTTACTGTAATCTTGCAAGTACAGGAGGAGTTGTCAGTAGAGGAATTTTGTTTTGTTTTGCTCTTATTGTTTTAAAGACGATGGAGAGAAATATGAAATAGTAGTATAGGATGGAAAGGTACACAATTGAGTGATTTCCCATTCTTTGTTTTTCTGACCTCTTACCACAAATACTGGTCACAAAAGCTAAGTATAATTTTAAAAATAAATACAGAAAATAAACATATTAATAGAAAACAAAAAGGGGATGGGGACGTAAAATAGCACAGTAATAAAGAAAACAGTAGCAAACTCTTACTGCTCTTTGGAAAGAGTAGTTTTAACAAAGTAAGCAAGAATCATTTTCTCTGGTTGAGTGTTGATTCCCCAGCGTGCTCTCAGTAAGTAATTAGAATGGCCCACTGAATGTCAGCATCAGCTTGTTTATTCTCATTATTTTATCATTTTAAAAACCCTCTAGGTGATGAGACATGCAGTATAGAACATAATTACCATTATTAGCATACTAATTGGACACAAAAATAGGCCAACTACAAGGTAGCCAACTGAATAATTTCACATTAATCAAACGCCGTAGTGAATAAGCCTATTGTTAAATTGACAGCTACCATAATTGGCAATATTTTGCAATGAAATATCAGAATTTCTTTGTAATATCTCTCCAGTGTCATATAATTTAGTGATTTCCCATGTTCCCATCTTCAAATGTGTGCACCTCACTCAGGTTCAAGAAAATATTATGATGAGAATACTAGTCTTTTAACAACTACCCTAAGTGTTTAAAGAGAAGCTTGTTGGCCTTCACCAAGAGATGTGAGTGATAACAAAACAATAAAGCTACTGATTTAGTCACTTGTTGCTATATATCATGTTTTATATCTAAATATCTATTCTTATAAACTCAAAAGACTCTTGACCACCTTAACAGTTCCCAGTGGATGGTCTACTTTATAAAAGTGCAAATATACACAGCAGTAATCTCCTACTTAACAAGGTAACATTCTTTATGTTTTGGTAGTTATAAACCCTAAGTGCTCCTTGCCAGCAGTGTTTTTACTTTTCTGCAGATATATAGAGATGATCTAGACTAAAATCCTTGCTCATTAGAAGAGAATAATTATGAAGACCCACAATATGTATGAGATACCCTTCTTCTGGCTTCCTGTGATAGCACTTTCATTAGATCATCTGCCTATTCAAACATTATTATTGACCACCAGCTACACTCAGGATCTAGCTCTCAACTGAGCACCATTAAAATCTTTCTACAACACGACCCTAGCATATCTTTTATAGTGATCCCCCAAATAAACCCTCTGTTCCAATAAGTTGATCTCCTCTATGACATTCATACATGCTAAAATTATCTTATGTATACCTCCTGCACATGTTTCCTCCTCCTAGATTACCTGTCTCCCTTTTTACACTTCTGCAAACCCTCTTTTACTCAAAAGTTAACTCAAATCACTTCTCCATGCAGAATTCCCTGACTACTGCAGCGAGGAATTAGCTTTCCTGTGCTAAGCTTCTATTATGTTTACTACTTAGTTCACACATATTCATTCACTCAGAAAACACTGAACATCCATTAAATGTCAGCCACACTATTTGGAAACAAAAAGACAAAGATAGCTCTGACAAGGTCCCTTCTTGAAGCTTCACAAGTACAGTCCTATCACTTATCTATATTATAGATTTTTGTGAGTAGGAACCCTATATTATATTCTTGTTATACTCCTTTTTTAGTGAGTGTATAGTAAGAGCTCCAGAAAAAAATAATGGAATAAATTTCTCTATTTCCTTTATTTTCCTATAAGTCTTACTGAAGCTACCTACAATTTTCCACTTATATTCTCCTTGTAATTATTTCAACTTCACTAATTTTTTTTCTCCCCTAGCTTTCCATTTTTAGCAGCACTTTTCACTGATTCTTCTTTAGCATGGACATCTGTTCCTATATTAGCTTGTAGACTTGGGTCTGTCACCAAATTTTATTTTGTGCCTTCATTTCTCTGTACTTTAGTTTTACCATCTATAAAGTAAAGGGCATGAACTAGGTTAATAGTCCATATATCTAACTGCAATTCAGAATCATGTAAATAGAATTTTAAATATACAACTAGGCATTGGATTATATCAGTGGTTTCCAATTCTAGTTGCACATTAGAATGCTATGGGAAGCTTTTTAAAAACTGTTGTTGACTCTCCCCCAGACCAAATCATTCCATTTCTAAATAATTCCATTTTTTAAAAGGCTAGCCCATGTGAATTTAAAGTGAAGCCAGAGTAGAGAACAACTGACCTTCCTGACTCTGATTTTCTATAACCTTGTAGTTTAAAAAACATTAAAGTAATTGAGAAGACTTTACCAAGTCCATGACAGCAAGTTTTAAGAAGGCAACAGCATTAACATGTAGATAAAGAAATTTTAAAAATCTATTTTAGGAGTTGGTGAAAATCTAATTTATGATAATTTTGAAAAAAAAAAGGAAATTCAACATTACCTTTATGTCTCATTACCTTGAATCAGAATATCTGTTTTCTATGTTAACACATGTTCTGCTTCAGTTAGAGGATTAAATAGAGAATGGACACTGTATTGTGACTCATGAAGGTGAAAAGAAATAGAATTTGTGAATAGTCCTAAATCCCATTTCTGATAGAAAGCACTAGACCTTTGCAACATTTCATTCTTGGGAATTAGTTTTTGTCATCTATTTGTGTTATATTATCAGAGTGTCCATGAAGGTATTTTTGCTTTGAACATAGCTCTTCAGCTAGAGTAGACCTAACCTGTAAGCCCTATGGGAGAGATCTATGAAATAAAACCCAGAGCTATCTATGGGACATGTATCAGTTATATTGGCTCATGTTCTGTAACAGAGGTCCAGAATCAAACTAACAGTTGCTTAAAAGAGGTAAAAATTTCCTTTCATCCCATGCAAAGTCTGGATTGGTTATCCAGGTTTGATATAGCAACTCCACAACTATCAGGTACATATGTTAAGAGTCTAGTATCAAGAATATATAAATAACAGCAATAAGACAATCCAATTAAAAATGGGTGAAAACTTGACTAGACAGTTTTCCAAAGAAGATATACATATGACTAACAAACACATGAAAAGATGCTCAATATCATCAGTAGTTAGGGAAATGCAAATCAAAACCACAAGGAACTCCCACTAGGATAGCTATAAAAAAGAAAAATAACAAATATTGGAAAGAATGTGGAGAAAGAATACTCATGTATTGCTGGTGGGAATGCAAAATGGTTTACTCATTCTGGAAAATAGTTCAGTAGTTCCTTTAAAAATTGAACATAGGATTACCATATGACCCAGTAATTCCACTCCTGGGTATATGCTAAAAGAATTGAATGCAAGTACTCAAACAAGTGTGCGTAAATGGATGTTCATATCAGCACTTTTCACAATAGACCAAATGCCCATGAACAGAATAATGAAAAACAAATACTGTTATATACATACAATGGAATATTATTTAGCCACATAAATAAGTACTGATACCGGATACAGCACAGATGAACCTTCAAAACAATATGGTAAATGTTAAAGGCCAGTAATAAACTATCACATATTGTGTGATTCTATTTATATGAAACATCTAGAATTGATAAATTCATTAGAGACAGAAAGCAAATGGTGGTTGCCAAGTGCTGGGGACAGGGAAGAATGGGATGGGGAGGAACTGCTTAGTGGGTAAGGTTTTTTTTGTTTGGAGTGATAAAAATGTTTTGGAAACAGAATTGATGATTGCATAGTGTTGTGAATGCACCAGATGCCATGGAGTTGTTTTGTAAAATGGTTAATTTTGTGTTACGTGAATCTCACCTCAACAAATTATAAATAATTATAAGTAAATTATTAAAAAATGTTTTAGTGTTTACAGAAGGCAATTTTCCACCATTATTCATAGTAATAATTCAATTGAATTAGAAAAGGAAACTTCCACATGAATATTTAAGACTTCCCATGTCATTGGGTAGGTAAGCAGCCAAAAATGGATGTTATAATGGTGGCTAATATGATTGATCCTGACTGTCAAAAGGTAATAGAAATAGCATGATTCAATGAATGCAGAAGGAAATGTGGTTGGAACCCAAGTGATGTGCCATACTTTCTCATAAAACCATATTGAGTAGTAAAAGTTAATGTAAGATTACTCTAACAATTTATGTCTAGGCTAAGAAACCATAGTGAGTAATACAAAAAAAAAAAAAAAGGAGGGATGAATTATAATTCTTTTTAGTGGTGGAGGCAGCAACATCCAGTGTTTAGCAGCAATGGCAATGACATGTTAAACAGGCTTCTCCAATGGTATGGTCTAATGGATAGTTCCTGCCACCCGGCTTCTTTTGAAACTTACCTGTTTTTCTAAGACTGATTTTCCAGTCTTCCAATCCTTTACTGTTTACGATGACCAAAGTAACTTTCTGTGCTTTGCCACTAAAAATCCTGATTAGTAAAGAGTCCCTGAATTCCCCCAACTCAACTTACCATGAAACTCTGGATTTTGGTGTTTAGCTTCCATCATTGAATTTACTCTAGTCACTTTCCCTTAGAGCTGTCACCTACTTTCCTCTCTGCATCCTTGATTTCCCAAACTCTTGGCTATATAGTGTTCAGATAATTTCCCTTCTGTAGCTCTGGCTTTCTTGAGTGCTCAGAAGATAGCCCTGTAATATAGCCCTGAGGAGCAGGGATAAGAGCATGAAGAAAATAGAACAGGGTACAGTAATAGATTTAATATATATACATATATATATATATACACACATACATATGCATATGTATGTATACATGCATACATTCATCTGTATGTATATGTATGCATATATATGTATATGACTCCACCTCTCCAGACGTAGTCTCACATCATAACAGAAAACCTATTGATCAGTACTTCTCCAACATGCATGTATATTTAATGGCATTTTTTGCACTGCCAAATCTCCATTAAAGGTGATATTAGTACTTTAGGTAACCATTAGTAGCCATAAGAAGCTGGCAATATTCTAGACACTTACAATACAGTAGAATAAAACAACAACATAATAACAAACAAAGAAAACAGAAAAACTATCTGAAGTCATTGCTGTTTCCATCTAGAGACCAAAACGTAAATATGGTCAACAGCTGATCAGGCCACAGAAAATTTATTTACTTAGCACATTAACTGCCATGTGAGTTGTATTTAACTCACACTAGTTTTGACCCCGGGGCCTCATGAAACATATTTAACTCACACATCACTTTACCTTGGGAGCCTTGAGAACTTTTTCTCAAGTTGCATATAACTCATGCACAGAAAACAATAAAAAAATAACAAATTTTTTGATTAAATTAGAAAGGATCATTTTGTTTTTAAATTTTTATTCTATTTTCATAATAAAACACCATGGCCATGGCCCCAAGGAAATTTTTTTTTTCCTAGTGTAGCAGTCAATGTGTTAAATGTCTTTATGTAGCTGAAACGATGTCTATATCAGAGTCTCCTCAAAACGGTAGTGTCCTTTGAGATATTAGCATATATCTAAAGAAAAAAGAAGTGTTGTGTCAAAAAGCTGGAGAAATTCTTGGTAAAATACTGTACTACAGTATCCTTACTGTAGTACTTGTCAGGGTATTTAACATATTGATCTGTGGTGTAAACACCCAAGATGAGAGTGAAATATCCAGTTATGTCTGAAACGTATTTGGTGGTCTTCCTTTCTTGTACAGAACATTTATTGAGATCTATTGAAAACGTTTGTGCTCTGAGGAATATAATTTGTCTTGTGTATGTGATTTAAAAACATCTTCATAGTATTTTTCCTACTAAAATAACTAACTGGCTTTCTTAATACTGGGGAGAAAGAATTCCAGAATAACGTTTGGGATTTCCCCTCAAACAGAGGAAACAGAGTCAAGTATTCCCCTCTGAACACTTCCATCCATCTACTCTAGAGGTTACTGTGGTGAAATTTCTGCAAAAAAACAAATATCTTCCATTCCTGTATTCTTATGCTGTTCTTCCAATCAAGAGGTGGGGTCTACTTCCCTTTATTTTTATATTAGGTAGCCTTTGATGAACAGAATGAAGTGGAAGTAATTCTGTACCAGTTTTTTAACCTAACTCTTAAGAGGCTTGGTAGCTTCTTATTTCTCCCACTTCGAAGCCAGTCATCATGGAAAGAAGGTAGGGGACCCTACTGCAGAGAAAATCTATTTCAGAAAACAAAACAAACAAAACAGGTCCTGAAAGATTAGAGACTTACAGTGGAAGGGAGAGGGAGTCCAAAGCACTCCCCAGTCATTTCACCTAACCCAGCTGAGCTACCAAATATATGAGTAAGACCATTTTATATCTTCCATCCATAGGTGAACTTCTCTAGCCAATACTATGTGAAGGAGAGGAAAACTGTCTTTCTGACCCCTGCCCAAAGTTCAGAATCATAATTAAATAAATGGTTGTTATTGCTTTAAGATTCTAAGTTCTTTGGTAGATTTTTATGCAACAATAGGTGGCTGAAAGTTGCCTTTTCTTATAGAAAATTAGGTGGACTGATCAACAGCTAGTCCTTTACAATATCTACTGCTTTACCCAAAAAGTACATCCTTTAATGTTTTGCCATAAAAATCACTACAAAGGAAATAATTTGAAGAGTAATATTGCTTCTTTAATAGAAAGTAACAGTGCCCAATGTCAAATGGAAATCTTTAAACACAAGTATTAAGAATGGACACAGAAGCATGTAATTGTTTGCATGTTCCTAAAGTTTAAAGCACTTACCAGTTTAGCTTAGCCTAAGTCAAAGAGAAATTTAGAATGGCATGCCACATGTGTACATTAGGCCATAAGAAACACAAAATCACTGGAACCATGTCCTCAGAGATCTTAAAAGTGTGTAGACTATGAAAAAGTACAGAAGTAGTAAAATACTATTTTAATTAAGTGATCTTCTTGGTATCTTTAAATTCCTAGAAGCTGGGCTGAATTTATAAATTTAGTTTCCTTCATTATTCCAGCATGTTGTATTGCCATAGTGCAAACTCTGTGGAAACTGGGAGATTCTAAAATGTTCTTAGACAAGAAAGACAATATCAATGCCCTTACTGTTCTAACACCAGTAGGATGTTCATGAAAATTTGTCAGATCTCTTCAAAGTATCTATCTGGTCAGCAAAGAATTCTTAGCTAATAGGAGAAATAATCACTATTAGACTTGGAACCAGATAAAAGTATTTCTAGGACTAGCCTCAAGTATATAGAAAGATATACCAGATCATTCCTCACATAAGGAGGAATTATGAGCCTATGAGATATTCATCTTTTATATTAATTCAGTTAATCAAATACCTCTTATTGAAGACTTCTATCAATGAAAAAAATTTTAAAGTATAGGTAATTGTCTAATATGCTTTAGGACTTAATTTCTTCAAGCAAAGTACTCAAGTGTTTATCATAGACCAGTGGTCTCAGCTTCACAGTGCATCATAAGAAGCTAAAAAATGCTGTGATTCTACTTCTTAGAAAAACGCCCACATACACATACTCAATTTTGCATTTGATTATAGAGGATTCATAGTATATTTGAACTCCCTCCATGGTCCAATTAATCATCCATAGAGGTTGGGGAGGGTTCATCAACCACAGATTAAGAACCCCTTTCTGAGTTCCAAGGTAAGTCTTGCTTAAATACAACTTTCAAAGTTAAAGCAAAAGGAAAGAAAGTATATAAATTGGCATAATTATTTTGGAAGACAACTGTATAACATACATAAAAGACTCTATAATTTCCCAGTAATAATTCCACTTCTAAAACTCAATGCTATATATGAAATCAATAACATGATAAAAAGTGATATAAAAAGTCATCACAGGCCAAAAAATGGAAATATAGTAAATATTCAAGAAAATGGAATTGATTAAATAGATTATGGGGCCTTTATAGCAGAAAGAATTATGCAGCTATCAAAACAGTGTTTCTGAAGCATTTTAAATGACATGAAAATACTTACATTGTAATGTTAAATGAATGAGAAGAAAACCTGTAAATAAATATCAACTATGTTATATATGCTATCTTTGTGTATTCAAATTTAAATGTAAGTTTATACAATGATGAAAATACAAATACATCAAAATATTACAAGTAGTCATCTCTGGATGATGATATTATGAAAATGGAATTATAGGTCATTTTAATTTTCTTCTTTTAGTTTTATTTCTTTCCTTTTTTTTTTTTTTTGAGGGTATTCCCAAATTGCAGTTTTATTGTTATTAAGCAGGTGGTTTGGGGCTTGGCAAACACAGTGACAGTATATTTTTATAAGTCAGAACTATGAAACAGAGGAAAATAACAAGGCAAAAAAATTTTTAAGATAAAAAATCAATTTATGTATTTAAGAAATACTGAAGGTCACCTGATATGCAGGCACAGTCTTGGGTACTGAGTATACAATGCTGGATTAGACCCCCCCCCAACATTTTGACATCTCAGAAATAGAGAGGTAGCTAATGGTGTCTTAAAAGCACTGTTGGCCAGATGGTAGTTGTAACTGTCTACACATTTGTGAATTTTATTTCTATTCATTTTTTGTACTAATTTAGTGGTACACTTTAGTAACTTTGCATTGAATCACAATTGTATACACAAACACATATATACATCGAGAGAAGGAGAGAGAGAGAGAGAGAGAAAACCAGTCCCCATCCTTATACATTTTAATTTCATAATTCTATATTGGGTTCCAGACATCTGCATCTATATCTTTAAAAAAAATACTTGATTGTTATGCATAGAAAGGGTTGATAAACTTTGCTTTACTATATTTTCTATAATTACTGTGGATGATTTGTATGAGAAAAAAATATATATAGTGCTCTGCTCATATTGCAGACAAGGGCTGTTCTTAAGATCAACCTAAGGAAAACTTACAGAAAAAGCACAAATATGTCCTTGGCATTGTTCTCCCTGCTTCCTTTTGAATATTTATCTGGGCTCCTGATAATCTTTGTCATCTCCACACAGATAATTTTGTTAAAACTCATTTCATCAGGAATTCATGCTCAGTGAACTATTAAACCATGTGAGTGCTCAGCAGAGAATGCTTTAGGGTAAAGTTTTCCAAGATATATTCCACAAAACATTAGTTCTGAAGGTTGTTGGTAGTGAACATTCCATGAGAAAAATGATTTCAAGATCAAATATGTTTGAGGAATTCTGAGTTTAAAAATGGTAAACACAAACTGTTGTGGAGTCTGGTGGTGACAACCTGGTGTAGCAGGATCCTGGCATCACGAACGGAAAAGCAAAAGTTTCGTGGAGGTGGTGGAAGTGGAAAGCTATGGTGCCACAAGATTTTCAGTGTCCTACTTAAACAGTAAGCGTACTTGCTCGGAGGGAGCCAAGACAGCCAACTAGATATATGGCTTGTCAGACAGTCCCAGCTGAAGAGTAGAAGGTTGGACTCAGGAGAACAGAGAACAGTTCCAGCTCAGATATGGATCACAGGGAGAAAAAACAGAGGCATCCAGGAACCCCACCAAGAATGGCTGCGAAGCTAAGAAAGAGGGAGGGAGAGAAGGAAGGATATCACCAGGGGCCTAATCTAGAGAGGGCCAGAGCCCAGAGAAAGAGTAAGGGGTGCTCCCCTCCCAACTTGGGACACAAAATACTCACCCCCCAGGAGAGTGCCATGAAAGACCAGAAAGCCAGCATTCTTACACCTAGGCACCTCCTCCTCTGTATTTTCTCCACCCCTGTCACCACAGACAGTAATATTGGCTCAAGCCTGCTTGTAGTCACAGCCCCTCCTATTCCATAGCAACCTCAAGAGTGCTCTATGCTGAGAAGCCTGTTTCTCTGTGGCAGCGGTTTGTTAACAATGTAGGCTGCCACTGAGCACAGCCACAGCAGCGATGTTTTGCAGGATCACCCACTAGTGGCTTGGATGGGAGGGCAGGACCTGGTGCCTTCAGGACAGCAGAGCAGTACAGGGATACCATGGCCTATTCCCCCATATTAACCCTGAGAGTGCTCAGTGCTGAGAGGACTGTTTCACTGCAGAGGGAGCACTTTCCTGGCAGAAGCTGTCACTTAGAGTGGGGCCACTGCAGCAATATAAAGGAAGAGGTGTTGAGCCTAAGAAATACTGATTTATAGAAATGCCCCCTGTATTTTTAGAGACACATATGATTTCAGAAGTCAAGCAAGGCTTTGCCCTAAAGGAAAATGTAAAAGTGTTAGCTTGCATATCAAAAGCTGCCTCGCCTCAGGAGGACGTCTCAATGGTCAGTAGCAGCTGCATTCCAAGGTGACGCTGCAATCTGGGTCTATGGCTCTCACTTGTTTTGAAAGAAAAAGCAGGTCTTGCCTAGAGCCATAGGTTGCCGGAGCTGATCAACAAACACAGACCACTGGGGAGGAGAGCTGATCATGAAATATGCTGAGAGCTGATTAAACAGGTATGCTGCCTGAGCCGGGCACAGACGGAACTATGCATTTAAAGTAAATAGCTTTAGGTAGGTCCCGTTTATGCCTACTTTGTTAAGTATTCTTATCATAAAAGGGTGTTGAATTTTGTCAGATGATTTTTCTGCATCTATTGAGAAGATCATATGGTCTTTATTTTTGCTTCTATTTATGTGGTGAATTACATTTATAGATTTTTGTATGTTGAACCGCCCCTGCATCTCTGGGATGAAGCCTACTTGGTTGTGATGAATTATTTTTTTAATAAGCACTTGGATACGATTTCCTAGGGTTTTATTGAGAATTTTTGCATCTATGTTCATGAGAGAAATTGGTCTGTAGTTTTCTTTTTTTTGTTGCATCCTTTCCTGGTTTTGGTATCACTGTTATATTGGCTTGGTAAAATGTGTTGGGGAGAATTCCATCCTTCTCGATATTGGAGAATAGTTTATGTAGGATGCAAATCAAACTCACAATGAGATACCACTTAACTCCGGTGAGAATGGCCTTTATAAAAAAATCCCCAAACAACACATGTTGGCGTGGATGCGGAGAGACAGGAAAACTCATACACCACTGGGGGGAATGCAAACTAGTGCAACCCCTGTGGAAAGCATTATGGAGATACCTTAAACAGATTCAAGTAGACCTACCATTCGATCCAGCAATCCCATTATTGGGCATCTACCCAGAAGAACAAAAGTCATTCTATAACAAAGATACCTGTACCCAAATGTTTATAGCAGCACAATTCACAATTGCAAAGATGTGGAAACAACCCAAAAGCCCATCAATCCACGAATGGATTAGTAAACTGTGGTATATGTATACCATGGAGTATTACTCAGCTATAAGAAATAATGGTGATACAACATCTCTTTGGTTCTCCTGGACAGAGTTCGAACCCATTATATTAAGTGAAGTATCCAAAGAATGGAAAAACAAGCATCACATGTACTCACCAGAAAATTGCTTTCCCTGATCATCACATAAATGCATATTGGGGAAGGATACCAATTGGATATCAGACTGAGATGGGGAGTAGGGGAGGTGATGGATGTATGCCTACATGATGAGTGCGTTGCGCACCATCTGGGGAATGGTCATGCTTAAAGGTGCTGACTCGGGGAGGTTGGGGGGAGGGGATGGAGGTATGACTACATGGTGAGTGCCAGGCGCACTGTCTGGAGAATGGGCACGCCTGAGGCTCTGACTCAGGAGGATGGGCGGGACACGGACAATGTATGTAACCTGAGCTTTTGTACCCCCATGAAGAGCTGAAATAAAATAAAAAAATAAATAAATAGCTTAAGAGATAGTTTATGCTTCCCTTCTGAAATCTCTGTTCTAACTCACAATAAGCAGAGCCACGATGTCTCTGTTTTTGCTAACATAATAGCCATATCATAAACCTAGAAGTTTAGCCTAAGAAGATTTTATAACTCATTGTTTACCTAGGTAGAGTTAGTTTAATGATCTGTAGTAGCCTTTTAGAAGACTTTTGACCCTGAACCAAACTATCTATCATTGTGTAAATCCTGTTGCCCTTGGCAACCTAGAACCTGTATCTGCCCTATAAGTATCTGTGTGAAACTTCAGTCTTTGTTGCATTTCCACAGGAAGAGTTGTAACCATACGGGCACTCTCCTTTATCTATCTTCATAAATCTTTACTTTAAACTGTATCTTTGGCTCTGTGTGTTATTTTTATTTCTGTTTTCTACTATTTTTTCATCCTTTGCGACGACTCCTGCTTGAGGGACCCAAACCTTTGTGGGGAGCGTAGCTAACTGCCCACAAAGAGGTGCATTAAATCTGTTAGATTACCCAATGGCAACTCAAGACTAACACTTTTCTCCCTGGAATGGTCTCCATGATCTTTGGGGACTCAAAAAAATGTCTAAAAGCCAGGTCTAGCACACTCAGCTCTCATTTGAGAGGCCAGATGAGAAGCAACCAGTGAAAAAACTCCAGAAATATAAAAAATCAAAGCAAAAGGACACCTCTGAAAAGAAAACAATAACTCCTTACCAATGGATACCAACCTAAACAAAAATATTAAAATGAGAGATGAAGAACTTCAAATATGGATTACATGGAAGCTCAATGAAATAGAAGAGAAAATACAAAGCCAACACAAAGAAGTCACAAAACAATGCAGGAAATGAATAAAAAATTCTCTAAATAAATAAAAGTATTAAATAAAAAACAAACAGAACTTCTGGGAATGAAAAATTCACTCAATAAATTACAAAACACAGTGGAAAACCTTAAGAATAGAGTAGATCAGGCAGAAGAAAAAATCTCAAAGCTTGAAGATAACACCTTTGAGCAAAACAAGTCAGTCAAAGAGAAAGAACAGAGAAACAATAGTAACAAACAAAATCTATAAGAAATGTGGGATTACGTAAAGAGGCCAAACATAAGAATTGTAGGCATCCTTGAGGGTGAAGAAGAAAATACACAAGGGGTAGGAAATATATTTGAAGGAATAATTGAGAAATATTTCCTTGGCCTTGCTAGAAATATAGATACCCAGATACAAGAAGCCCAAAAGACACCCGGGACATTCATTGCAAAGAGGCAATCACCATGAAACATAGTCGTCACACTAGCCAAAGTAAACATGAAAGAGGTACTTCTATGAGCAGTAAGATAAAAAAAAAAATCAGGTAACTTACAGAAGAAAAGCTATCACACTAACTACAAAACTCTCAGCTGAGACCTTACAAGCCAGAAGGGACTTAGACCCCATCCTCAGTCTTTTAAAAGTATCCCAAGAATGGAAAAATAAGCACCACATGTACTCACCAGCAAATTGGTTTCCATGATCATCATCTAAGTGCATATTTGGGAATAACACCAATTGGGTGTTGGGCAGATATGGGTGGCGGAATTGGTGTATACCTACATAATAAGTGTGATGCACACTGTCTGGGGAATGGACATGCTTGAAGCTCTGACTCGGGGTGTGGGGAGACATGGGCAATATACATAACCTAAACTTTTGTACCCCCATAATATGCTGAAAAAAAAAAAAAAAAAAAAAAAAAAAAAAACAGAATAATGGCCAGCCTAGAATTTTGTATCCTGCAAAACTAAGTTTCTGATATGAGGGAGAAATAAAGAACTTCTCAGGCAAGCAAACACTGAGGGAAATTGTCAAGACTGGACCTGCCATGGAAGAAGTACTCAGAACTGTATTATACATGGATCAACACAATATAAACCCACACATGTAAAATCACTCAAAAGATTAAGTTCAGAGCCCAGATACCACAGTGGCTCAAGAGATAAAATATAGGAATAAAATTCTACTCAACAGGATGGACAGAAATATACACTTATTAATTCTCTCAATAAAGGTGAATGGCTTCCACTCCCCACTAAAGAGATATAGGGTGGCTGAATAGATAAAAAAATAAAATACAAACCAAGTATCTTCTGTCTCTAGGAAACACATCTAACTCACAAGGACTCGTTCAGACTCAAGGTGAAGGGAGGGAAAAAATATCCATGCAAATGGAAAGGAAAAGAAAGCTGATGTCTTGGCTCTTATATAAGATAACATATATTTCAAATGAATGAAAGTAAATAAAGATAAAGGTGGTCATTATATAATGGTAAAGGGAACAATTCAGCAAGAAAACTTAATAATTTTAATATTTACCCACCTAACACAGGAGGACCCAGATTCATAAATCAAATCGTGCTTGATCTAAAGAAAATGATAAACAGCAGCACTGTAATAGCCAGGGACTTCAACTCCCCACTAACAGAATGGAACAGATCCTCCAAATAGAAAATAAACAAACAAGTGATGGACTTAAACAGAATTCTAGAACAAATGACCCTAAACAACATTCTACAACAAAACAAATGAATATGCATTCTTCTCATCAGCTCATTGATCACATCCTATGCCACAAAACATGTTCAACAAATTTTAAAAAATCGACATTATGCCATGTATCTTCTCAGACCAAAGTGGGATATAATTGGAAATCAACTCCAACAGAAACACTTGTCTACACACAAATCATGTAAACCAAATAACTTACTGTTAAGTGATAGCTGGCTCAAGGATTAAATTAAAGTGGAAATCAAAAAATTCTTTGAACTAAATGTTTAAAAGAACATAAGTTGTCAAAATCTGTGGGATACAACTAAAGCAGTGCTGAGAGGAAATAGAATGCCTACACCCAAAAGGCAGAAAGATCACAAAACAACAATTTAATCAATCATCCCAAGGAACTGGAAAAGGAAGAGAAACCATCCCAAACCCAGCAAAGGAAAAGAAATAACCAAGATCAGAGCAGATCTAAATAAAATGCATAAGAAAATAATTATACAAAAGATCAATGGAAAAAATTATTTATTTGAAAAGATGAACAACATTGATAGCCTCTCACTTGATTAACCAGAAGTAGAAAAGAAAGGACTGTAATAAACTAAATCAGAAATGAAAAAGGAGAAATCACAACTGATACCATGGAAATGCAAAATATCATCTCTGAATAATATAAAAATCTCTCTGCACATAAACTTGAAAAGGTGGAAAAAATAGACAAATTATTAGAAACATGCAGCCTCCCTAGGGTGAATCAAGAAGAAATAGAATTCCTGGATAGACCAATATCAAGTATCAAAATTGAAGCAGCAGTAAAAAGCCTTCCAACAAAAACATCCAAGACCAGGTGGTTTCACACTCTAATTTTTCCAGATATTCAAAGAAAGACTGGTTCCTATACTGCAAAAATTATTCCATAACATCAAGAAGGAAGGAATCTTCCAAAACTCATTCAACAAAGCCAATGTCATCTTGATGTGAAAACCAAGAAAGGACATAACAAATAAAGACAAGTACAGACCAATATATTTTACTAAAAGACATGCAAATATTCTCAATTAAATCATAGCAAACCAAAGTCAGCTGTACATCAAAAAAGAAAAAAAGAAAAAGAAAAAAATAATTCCACCACCAAAAACAAACAAACAAAATCCACCATAACCAAGTGGGCTTTATACCAGAAATGCAAAGATAGTTCAACATATGCAAATCTGTAAATGTAATTCACCACATAAATAGAAGCAAAACAAAGGCCATATGATCCTCTCACTATATACAGAAAATACATTTGACAAAATCCAGCATCTTTTTATGATAAGAACTATTAATAAAATGCACATTGTTCGGGCATACCTCAAAATTATTAAAGCCATAAACAACAAACCCACAGCCAGCATCATACTGAATGGGGAAAAATTGAAAGCATTCCCACTTAGAACTGAAACCAGACAAGGTTGTACACTATCACTACTTCTATTCAACATTGTGCTGGAAGCCCTAGCCAGAGCAGTCAAACAAAAGAAGGAAATTAAGGGTATCCAAAAATGGGGGCAGAAGAGGTCAAACAATTGCTCTTTGCTGATAATATGCTCTTTTATCTAGTAAACCCCAAAGATTCTGACAAGAGACTACTAGAATGTATAAACAAATTCAGCAAAATCTCAGGTTACAAAATCAATGTAAAAAATCAATAGCATTCATATACACCAACAATAGCCAAGCTGAGAACCATGTTAGAGACTCCATAACTTTTACAATAGCAATAAAAAATAAAATACTCAGGAATATGTTTAAGTAAATAGGTAAAAGACCTCTACAGGCATAACTACGAAACACTCAGGAAGGAGATAGCCAAGGATGAGGATGTAAAGAGAAAAAATATATCATGCTCACAGATCAGCAGAATCAACATTGTTAAAATGTGTATATTACCAAAGTGATCTAAAGGCTCAATACAATCCCCATTAAAATACCAATATCATTTTTCACAGATGCAGGAAAAATAGTTCTTCACTTCATATGGAGGCAGAAAATATTCTGAATAGCTAAAGCAAACTTAAGCATTATAACCTGAGCTTTTGTACCCCCATGAAGAGCTGAAATAAAAAAAAAAAATTAAAAAAAAATAAAAAAAGAACAAATCAAGAGGCATCAATTTACCAGACCTCAATGTATATTACAAGGCTATAGCCAAAACAGGATGGTTCTGGCACAAAAGTAGGCACATATACCTATGGATTGGAACAGATGACCCAGATATGAAACCATCCTCATATTGCCATCTGATCTTTGACAAAGCAGATTAAAACATATACTGGGGAAAAGAATCCCTGTTCCACAAGTGGTGCTGGGAAATTTGGATAGCCACTTGTAAAAGACTGAAACAGAATCCGCACCTCCCATCTCTCACTTCTCACAAAAATTAATTCATAATGGGTAACAGACTTAAACCTAAGACATGAAACTACAAGAATTCTAAAAGAGGTTGGAAAAACTCTTATGGACATCAGCCTAGGCAAAGAATTTATGAGGAAAGCCCAAATGCAATGATAGCACCAGCAAAATTAATGAATGGGACTTGATTAAACAATAGATCTTCTATACAGCTAAGGAAACAATCAATAGACTGAATAGACAACCTACAGAATGGGAGAAAATATTTCCACGCTACACATCTGATAAAGAGTTGATAATCAGTATCTATAAAAAACTCAGCAAATCATCAAGGAAAAAAATTAAACAACTCCATAAATAATGGAGAAAAGAAATAAACAGAACTTTTTCAAAACAATATCAACTAATAGCCAATTAACATATAATAAAATGCTCAAAGTGTCTAATAATCAGGAACATGCAAATCAAAGCCACAGTGAGATATCACCTTACCCCAGTGAGAATTTTTTTTTATTAAAATGTCCTAGAACATCAGATGCTGGTTTCGATGTAGAGAGAAGGGAACACTTATACACTGTTGGTAGGACTGCAAACTAGTTCAATTCAACCTCTATTAAAAATAGTATAGAAATGCCTCAAAGAACTACAGTAAACTTACCATTTGATCCAGGAATCCCATTATTGAGTATTTACCCAAAGGCTAAAAGGTCATTTTATCAAAAATACATGTGTACTTAAATGTTTATTGCAGCATAATTTGCAATCACAAAGATGTGGAATCAACCCAAGAGCTCACCAATACATGAATTAATTAATAGAATGTGGTATATGCACACTATGGAGTACTACACAGCCATAAAAATAGTGTACTAATACCTTTTGTACAAACCTGGATAGATCTAGAGACCATTATTCTAAGCAAAGTACCACAAGAATGGGAAAACTAACAACACATGTATTCATTATTAAACTGGAACTAATTGATCAACACCCACATGCACATATGGTAGTAAAACTCAATGGAAACCAAGCGGGGGTAGGGGTGGAGGAGATGTGTAAATTTACACCTAACAGGTACAATGCACACTACCTTGGTGATGGGCACATTTATAAGTTTGACTCAAACTGCACAAAAGCAAATGATGTAATAAAAACTAGTGCAACCTCTGTGGAAAGCAATATGGAGATACCTTAAAGAGATACAAGCAGACCTACCATTTGATCCAGCAATCCCATTACTGGGCATCTACCCAAAAGAACAAAAGACATTCTGTAAAAAAGACATCTGCACTCGAATGTTTATAGCAGCACAATTCACAATTGCAAAGATGTGGAAACAACCCAAGTTCCCATCCATACATGAATGGATTAATAAAATGTGGTATATGTATACCATGGAGTACTATTCAGCCATAAGGAACAATGGTGATATAATACCTCTTGTATTTTCCTGGATAGAGCTGGAACACATTCTACTTACTAAGTGATGTCTGCCAGGAATGGAAAAATAAGCACCACATGTACTCACCATCTAATTGGTTTCACTGATTAACACCCCAAGTGCACGTATAGGAATAACATTTATTGGGCATTGGGCAGATGGGAGAGGGGAGAAGGGGATGTGTATATACATACATAATGAGTGCAATGCGCACCGTCTGGGTGATGGACATGCCCAAAGATCTGATTTGGGGGGAAGGGGGGGAAAGGACAATATACATAACCTAAACATTTGTACCCCCATAGTAAGCTGAAATAAAAAATAATAATATTGAAATAAACATTTGTACCGCTGTAATAAATAGTCTGAAATTAAAAAAAAAATGTTAAACATACTTCTTTACTGAAAGATCTGCAAAATCATTTAATATGCTAAGTTAGATATCTCATGAATTTTGGTGGGGTGACTGAGAATGGAATATAGCATGCAATGTTTCAGAACCTATTTGATTATGGAAAACCCTTTTATGGGGAATATCCTGAGGTACTAAGGTTACAAAGAAGGCAGTTAGGAAAGCACTACTTTCTGCTGTTCCCTCTTTGTGGGAACTCTTGATTTCATTGGAAATCTGAAAGGCTGGAAGCCTTCAGCCTTCATATATTAAAGGAATAAACGTGTCACTATGGTGCCTGTGAGAGGCTAATGAGGGAGGTGTTCTGGGGCAGGAGACTTTCCAAGTATACTTAGAATCATAACTGAAGCCTTTCCTGCTCACTTACAGGATTAGCTCTGGTGTGTGGATTTCATGTGCAATCTATAGAGAGATCAAAACAGTGTATGTCATAATGAAATATTTTCATAGAGGAAAATATGTTTGTGTTTGCACTCAAACCAGTTAAATTTTTTAGTGCTATGTGGTGCTTTAGGCCACAGTTTGTCTTAAGCTAGTGTCTGTGTGAGTCAGCCTAAAAGAGCTTTCTGCTCACATCAGAAACCAGATTTTGGACATGAAGCCTAGGCCTTTTAGTTCTAATGCTTTGCCAGATGGATCATAAGACACAAATGATGACACCTCTTAAGTGTCCCCTAGGGACAAATGTCCACAAAAAGAAGAAAGATACTAAAATTCAGTGCCCCTGAAAACTCTGTCTGAATACATGCCCTTAACATATGTTTTTGATGTGTCCTCTAAGTATTTTATAATCTTGTATGCCAACTCAGTAAAGTCCAGACATATATTCAATAAATGGAATCAGGAATGAAGGTTTCCTTGAGCCCAGGTATTTAGACACAGGAAATGTGAGTATTTATCCTTTTATGCCAGGCATAGTAAGAATGGCATTCCTAATATTTTACACCATAGCATTTCAATCATGGGTGATACCTATAAGCAATAGGGGAGGTTGTTTGTTAATATATTCTAAGCAATGTGTTTAATTTAGTAATCAAATGAAACTATTTTATTTTTTGTTTGAAGAATATCCAAAGGTTCTTGAGCCTAGGACCTTTCTCTTTTCTCTATAGCAAATAAATTGATTTTAAAAATATCAAAATCTGTACAATTAAGATACTTTCTTGACTTATTCTGATGCATACATTATACATACACACACATTCTAGAAAACCTATGTGCCATTTAAAATATATGTATTGGTCTGCTTGAGTTCTAGATAGACACAATCAATTCCTTTACTTTCATTTTATTACATCTTTGTCTCTTTCATAAGCATGCATAGGAAAAGTAAATCAAATGACTTGGGGGGAAAATGTCACTCTTTGTGAAGGAAGTAGCTATTATACCCTAGCCACGTTGACACATAATATTAACCAGCAGAGTTCATCCTTTGTCAACTTAGAACCCATATGTATTTTTTAAAGCATCTATAAAACAGGCCTGCATTTTCACTTCCTCAGTCAACTGGTCATGAGGAACTATCATGAGGCCATAAAGATGAGCTGGGAGAGAGAACATAAAGCAGCAGGAGTGGGGGCCGTGGCTTTTTGGATGACTTCTTCATGTAAGTTACTTATATATTTAGGGACTAATTGAGCCTGTTTTTATATATACTGTTTCCATTTGATGATTGAGTATTGCTGTGCATTTTCAACTTTGCAGCTTGGTGGGTCAGAAAATATCCAGTTCATGGCAAGCAGCTAAGATCAAAGGGAAACTTGATTACCTATGATTAAGCATCCAATTTCTATTGAGGCCCAGTAATAAGCCAAATGCTGTTTCTCAAAAGGAGAGTAATTATCTACAGAGGATGATAAGAGATCACACCAGGAATGTGGTAATGCTCTTCCAGAGGTCTGTCCTGTGATTCAGATATAGAGGCCTGCCAAAGGTTCCAAATAACATCTGTATTCACCACTGACACTTCAAGAATCATTGGATCTGCTGAATAATATGGCCCAAGTGTCAAAGTATCTTGCACAGCAGTCTGGACCTATTGCAGAGCCTTCTCTTGTTATGGGACCCACTCAAAACTAGCAGTTTTTTGTGTAACTTAGTACAGAAAGACTATATCCACAAATGGATAAATTAGTTCGAATAACACATCCAAATGGGAGAATGTTACCTCCCAAATCCAAAGTGGTCAACTAGGCATTGTGCCTCTTTTTGGTGTAAGATGGGCCAGATGCAACAAATTATCTTAATCTTCAGAAGGGATACCTTGATATACCATACACCATTGGACCCCTAGACATTCTATTGAGGTGAAACACCCATGAATTTTTGTTGGATTTATTTTCCTCCCTCTGACATACAAATGTTTATCAATAAGTCTAGAAAAGTTGGCACTTCTTGCTCAGTAGGTCAAATCAACATAATATTATCAATGTAATAGACCAACACTGTCTTCTGAAAAAGAAAGGTAATCAAGGTCTCTGGGGACTAAATTATGACATAGGCCTCCAAAGGTGATATACCCTGGAGGTAGGACAATGTATTTACTTTCTAGGCCTGCCATAACAAAACACCACAGAGTTCTGGAGGGTAAATGTTCAAGATCAAAGTATCAGCAGGTTTAGCTTTTTCTAAGGCCTCTCTCCTTGGGATGCAGGTGGCTGTCTTCTCATTATGTACTCATGTGGTCTTTCCTCTCTCTCTCTCTCTCTCTCTCTGTGTGTGTGTGTGTGTGTGTGTGTGTGTGTGTGTGTGCGCGCGCACGCATCCCTGGTATCTCTTTTTATGTTCAAATTTCCACTTCTCATAAGGACATCAGTCAGACTGGATTAAGGCCAATCCTAATGATGCCATTTTACCTTAATCTTCATAGACCCTATCTCCAAATACAGTCATCTTCTGAGGTACTGAGAGAGGGCTTCAACATATGAATTTGGGGAGTGGTGGAAAAAAATAAGCCCATATCAGACAGTAAAGGTTTGCAAACTACTTACTGTGGTCTTTACTAACAGGTGTGGAAATAATCATTTACCATATATATTCCTCAAGGTTCTTTAGAGAAACAGAAATGATAGGACAACCTTAAATTTCCATTCAATGGAATGATTAGTGGGTTTTCTGATGGAATCATTCCTCCTTCTCTGACCAAGATCTCTAGGCCAGCAAAGCACAAAGTTGCATAAACAGGAAAGCAAAAATTTTACTAGTGGATTGGTAGTGGTAATAGTGAGTGGTACTATTCCAATTTTCACCCCTTGATTCCTGTAGCCATTAATTCTGCCAAAGAGAGAAATAGCACTATATATTGGGTGCTAATTTAGAGCATACACAACCTCCTGGAAAACCTTGCCCCAGTCCTACAAGGTATTTCCATCTAGTTAGTGCTGTAAATAAGTCTATAGAAAGCGATTCCACAGTTCTATCAAGCTAGGTGCTTCAGGATGGTGGGGAATATGGTAAAACCAGTGAATTCCATGAGCAGGGGCCCCACTGTTGCATTTCTATTGCTGTGAAATGGGTTGCTTGATCAGAAGCCATGGTCATGGATAAGGCATTTTATAAATCCATAGGTGGTAGTTTGTGCGAAAGCATTGTATTCAGGGATGGCAAAACCATATACAGAGAAAATATCTATTCTGGTAAAAACAAAACACTGCCCCTTCCATGATGGAAGTGGTCCAATGTAATCAACTTGCTGATCACTCCAGAAAATTGTGCAATGTTGGTCTCTGCTGATTTCAGATTGGGCAGTCAGCACTGGCCATAGCCAGATCAGCTTTGATGAATGGTAGTCAATGTTGCTGAGCTGATGTACAAACTCCATCCTAGACACTCTTTTCATAAGGAATGGGAAATGACAGAAGAGGCTGAGAAAGCAGACTAACTAGTATCCATAGAATGGGTTATCTTGTCCATTTGCTTATTAAAATCCTTCTCTGCCAAGGTCATGTTTTGGTAAGCATTCACATAAAAGAACACGGATATTTTCACATTTTTGCCCATTCAGAATGTCTTTCACAGATTTTTTTGGCACCAATTCTCCAATTGTGTTTCTTCCAAGTACATGGCCATCCAGCCAAACCATTGACCAGAGCATATTAATCAATATATAATTGCATGTCTGGCCATTTTTTCTTTCAAGCACATAACAAAACAAACACACTAATAGAAGTTCTGCCCACCTGGAACATGTTTCTTCCTCAATGTCCTTAGAGATGTCCCATAGGGGGACTATAATGCTGCAGCTGCCTGCTTTCAGGTGGTAACTGCATATCATGCAAAGCTATCTGTATACCAGTCCCAAGTCTTTTCTTCCTCTGTAAACTGATTATAGAGAACTCTCCAAGAGGTCACAGGTGAAGGATGGGAGAGAAGGCAGTGTAGCAGGAGTGGAGACCATGGATATTTGAGCTACTTCTTCATATAACTTAATCGTGCCTTCAGAGACTGCTTGCATCCAATCGCATACATACTACTTATATTTGATAATGAAGTTTTTTTTATTTTTATTTTCTTTAATTTTTTAAAGTTTTAATTATGAGTACATAATAGTTGTATATCTTTATAGGGTATATGTGATTTTTTCACATTTATTCTATTATTTATTTATTTTAAATTTCAGAATATTATGGGGGTACAAACATTTTGGTTGCCTTTGCCTCACCCAAGCCAGAGCTACAAGCATGCCCTTCCCCCAAACAGTGTGCTCTGCACCCATTAGTTGTGAGTTTATCCATCCCAACCACTCCCCCCCCACCCATCCAGCACCCAATCAATATTACTTTCATGTGAGCACCTTAATGTTGATTAGTCATTACCAATTTGATGGTGAGAACTTGTGGTGCTTGTTTTTCCATTCTTTTGATACTTCACTTCAAAAGGTGGGCTCCAGCTTTATCCAGGATAATATAAAAGGTGTTAGCTCATCATTGTTTTTTGTGGTTGTGTAGTATTCCATGGTATACATATATTACATTTTATTAATCCACTCATGTATTGATGCTCACTTGGGTTGTTTCTACATCTTTGCAATTGTGCTGCCATAAATATTTGAGTCCAGAAATATAAAACATTACCTTTGAATACTATAAAAATCACTACACCCAAAAACTACAAAATGTGGAAGAAATGGACAAATTCTTAGAAACACACAACTTCCCCAGGCTCAATCAGGAAGAAATAGAATTCCTTAAAAGACCAGTATCAAGCACAGAAATTGAAGCAACAATTAAAATTCTTTCAACAAATAAAAGTCCCAGAAGAGATGGGTTCACACCTGAATTTTACCAACCTTACAAAGAAAAACTCATACCTATACTGCAGAAATTATTCCTCAACATTGAGAAGGATGGAATACTCCCCAACTCATTCTATGAAGCCAATATCACCTTGATACCAAAGCCAGGAAAGGACACAACAAAAACAGAAAACTACAGACCAATATCCCTTATGAATATAGATGCAAACATCCTCAACAAAATCTTACCAAACCAAATTTAACAGCACATCAAAAAAAAAAAATAATTCATCACGACCAGGTGGGCTTTATCCTAGAGATGCAAGGATACTTCAACATACACAAATCTATAAATGTAATATACCACATAAATAAAAGCAAGAACAAACCCGTATGATTCTCTTAATAGATGCAGAAAAAACAGACAAAATCCAGAACATTTTTTATGATAAAAACTCTTAACAAAATAGGCATAGATGGGTCATACCTTAAAATTATGAAAGCCATATATTATAAACTCACAGCCAAGATCATACTGAATGGGGAAAAATTGAAAGCATTCTCACTTAAAACTGGAACCAGACAAGGTTGCCCACTATCTCCACTTCTATTCAACATAGTGCTAATGATGAAATTTTGATGTACACACTTAAATTTATGAATTGATGGGTCATACAACATACACTGTATAATTGGCAGCTGAGGTCAGATGATAACTCGGTGGCTCATGGTTAAGCATTTATTTAGTCACTATCTGAGGCCCAGTAGCAAGCCAAGGGTTGTTTCTCAAAAAGAGTAGGTATCTGCAGAATATTACAGAGCTTTGCTCTAAAATCCTAAGGGTGTTTATTGTGATTTACTTATAGACCCCTACCAAAATCTAAAAGCAGCATACCTATCTGCTACTGACACTTCAGTCACCATTGGCTTTGCTGGATCATATGATCAAAGTGATAGAGAAGCTTGGACAGCACCCTGTGTCTGTTGAAGAGCCTTCTCTTGTTCTGGGTCCCATTCAAAACTAGTAGTTTTATGGGTGAATCAGTAAATAGGCTGGAGAATCACACACACATGGTAAATACCTTTCCTCTAAAACTCAAAGCAGTCCACAAGATATTGTGACTCTTTTTTGGTTGAAGGAGAGGTATCTTAGTGCTGGCATACTCAATGTCTGGTGAGGCTGTCTATTCTCTGTGTCATCACATGGTGGAAGGGGGAGAGATATCTCTGGAGCCTCTATTAAATGGGCGCTAACTTTTTCCTTAGTGTTTGCCCCTGTGAGCTAACCGTCTGCCCCCAAAGGCCTCACTCCCAAATATCATCACATTAGGTTTCATCAATGGATGAATAGATAAAGAAAATGTGGTATATATACACAATTGAATACTGTTGAACCATAAAAAGAAGGAAAAACTGTAATACATGACAATAGATGAATCTGGAAGATATCATGTTAAGTAAAATAAACCAGGTACAGAAAGACAAATATTATAATGATTTCATTCATATGTGAATTCTAAAAACAGTTGATTTATAGAAGTGGATAGTGGTGGCTAGCAGCAACTGGAGTGGTTGGGTAGGGTGGAGATAGTAGTCAAAGGATACAAAATTTCAGTTAGACAGGAGAAATTACTGTGCAACTTGGTGACTTCAGTTAATAATATATTGTATTCTTGAAAAATAATAAGAGAATGGATTTAAAGTGTTTCTCAACACAAAAACAAGAATTATGTGAGGTAAGTATATAGTAATTAGCTAGATTTAGTCATTTCACAATGTATATACGCTGCAAAACATCATGTTGTACACAGTCAATACATGTACTTTTATCTGAAGATGTAAAAAGCCCACAAAAAATGCCATTACTTTAGGAATCAGAAAAGATCCTGAATAGCCAAAGCAGCCTTAAGCAAAAAGAACAAATCAGGAGGCATAACTTTACCAGACTTCAAGCTATACTATAAGGTTATAATAATCAAAACAGAATAAGAACAGTGTCATACACCAAAGCATCAGAACAGAGAATGCACATATAAATCTAATTTCCTATCGCCATCTGATCTTTGACAAAGCAGACAAAAACATACACTGGGGAAATAAACCCTGTTCAATAAATGGTGCTGGGAAAACTGGATAGCCACATGTAGAAGACTGAAACAGGATTTGCACCTCTCACCACTCACAAAAATTAATTCATGATGGATAACATACTTAAACCTAAGGCATGAAACTGTAAGAATTTTAGAAAAAGAGGTTTTAAAAACTCCTATGGATATCAGCTTAGGAAAAGAATTTATGAGGAAGATAAAGGCATTCACAGCAACAATAAAAATACATAAATGGGAACTTTTTAAATTAAAAAGCTTCTGCACAGCCAAGGGAACAATCAGTGGAACAAATAGACAACCTACAGAATAGGAGAAAATATTTGCATCCTGTACATCTGATAAAGGGCTGATAACAAGAATCTAAAAACTACTGAAGCAAATCAACAAGAAAACATCAAACAACACCAATAAAAATTGGGCAAAAGTCATGAACAGAAGCTTTGAAAAAGAAGATAGACTAATGGCCAATAGACATGTGAAAAAATGCTCAATGTCACTAATCATCAGGGAAATGCAAATCAAAACCACAATGAGATATTACCTAATGACAGTGAGAATGTCTCTTATTAAAATGTCCCAAAACAACAGATGCTGGCATGGATGTGGAGAGAAAGGAACACTCATACACTGTTGGTGGGACTGCAAAATAGTTCAACCTCTATGGAAGTTTGGAGATACCTCAAAGGACTAAAAGTAGACCTATCATTTGATCCAGCAATCCCACTACTTAGTATGTACCCAAAGAAATAAATACTCTTGCACTTGAATGTTTATAGCAGCACAATTCACAATCACAAAGACATGGAAATAACTCATGTGTCCATCATACATAAGTGGATTAATAAAATGTGGTGTATGTATACCATGGATACATACTCAGCCATAAACAAATGGTGAACTAATACGTTTTGAAACAACCTGGATGGACCTGGAGACCATCCTTCTAAGTGAAGTATCACAACAATGAAAAAACAAATAGTACTCACTATTAAATTCAAACTAAATGAAAAACACTCATGTGTACATATGGTAGTAAAATTCAACAGAAATCAAGCAGGTTGGAGGGGGAGGAGGGAATGTGTAAGTCACCTAACGGGTATGGTGCACACTATCTGGGTGTTCGGCATACTTATAACTGTGACTGAAACTATTCAAAAATTAATTCATGTAACCAAAATGTTTGTGCCCCTGTAATATTCTGAAATTTAAAATAATGATTACTGAAAGGGAAGCAAGATGATCGATTAGAGACAACACTCATCAGACTGTCCCAGCTGGAAGGTGGAAGGTTGGACTGAGGAGAGCTGAGAGCAGTTGCAGCACAGGTGTAGACAGCAGCAAGAGACAGCAGGGTCATCCAGGGACCCCAACAAGAAGGGCTGTAAAGATGAGAAAGAAGAATAAAGGAGAGGACAGTGGTAGTGCAGGCCAAATCCAGAGAAGCCCAGAGCGAAGTCACAGAGGGGTCCTCTCCCCGACTCAAGGGCCTTCAGCAAGCAGCAGGACACAAAAATTTTCACCCTCCAGAAAAGTGCTGTTAAGAACTAGACAGCCAACCTTCTTGCACCTAGATGCTCCCTTCTTTTTATCTCCCCCATTCCTGGCATTGCAGAAAACAATTTCACCTTGAGCCAGCTTGTAGCTGCTGCCCCCCTCCCCATAGAAACTCGAAGAGTGCTGGGTGCTGAGAGGCCTGATTCTCTCTGTGCCAGCCTTTGGCAGGATCGCCCACTAGTGGCTTGGACAGGAGGGCTGCACCAGTACCACCCAGGCACTGGAGCAGTGCAGAAATCCTGTGCCCACCCCACAGCAAGTATGAGAGTGCTGAGTGCAGAGAGGACTGCTTCTCTCCACTGGCACTTAGTGTGATTGCTTGCTGGTGGCTTACACAGGCTGGCTGGACCAGAGCCTCCCAATCATGAGAGTGGTAAAGAAGACTATGGCTTCTCCCCTCCATAGCAACTGCAAGAGTGCTAGGTGCTAGAGACTCGTTTCACTCTGGTGGGTGCTTGTCTGAGGCTATGCCAACAACTGACAGCAGAGATACACACCAGCGGGTCAGACACACCAACCAGAGAGCTGGTTTAGGGCGGCAAGGGAATTATGCACTTGAGCTGATCTGAGAGGAGAGGACTGTGTAGTTCCAGGGAGAAAATAGGAAAAGTGCTCCCCTCATCCCACACAGAAACTGGGTAAGTGGACAGAGATGGAAAGGTTCTTGCCTGGGGCCTTTGCAATCACAAGACTAGGCCCCTTCCCCAAGGGACAGCCCTCCTGGCTTCCAGAGATTGGTTTGAACTCCATATTAGTGACTGCCCCTAGCAACCAGATGAGCAACCTCTGAGTTATAATGAGGCTTAGCAAAGCTCCTCTATAAACATTTGAGTGCATGTTTATAGCAGCACAATTCACAATTGCAAAGATGTGGAAACAACCCAAATGCCCATCAATACATGAGTGGATTAGTAAAATGTGGTATATGTATACCATGGAGTATTACTCAGCTATAAGAAATAACAGTGATATAGAATCTCTTTTGTTCTCCTGGAGAGAGTTGGAACTCATTCTACGAAGTGAAAAGTGCACATTTGGGAATAACACCAATTGAGTGTTGGACAGATGTGGGGGGTGGGGGAAGGGGATGGGTGTATACCTACATAATGAGTGTGATGTGCAGTGTCTGGGGAATGGACACGCTTGAGCTCTGACTTGGGGTGTGGGGAGGCATGGGCAATATACATAATCTAAACTTTTGTACCCCCATAATAAGCTGAAGATAAAAAAAGCTCCTCTAGCTCTCCCATTCCAGCCACAACCTGTCTTGCTCCTCCCCCCTCTTCAGGGGGAATAGGGACCAAGAAACCCCCTGGGGGATACAGATCCCTTCTAAAACTTGGGACACTCATGTGTCCCACCTGGGGGGCTAGAACTTACCACAGGTACAAAAGACTACCTCAGCAGCTGGATCCTCCATGCAAAATACAATAAAAGACTGTGAAAACAACCTCGTAGCTAAATATAGTGCCTTTCAACTAAAGCAATTAGAAAGTGGTAGATTTGTACCCAGAAGTACAATCCACTAACTTAAAGATTAAATTAGGGGACCAAACTCACTATACTCTATTGGGAAAAGGTGAAGACAACAGGCCAAAGGTAACCCAAGAGTGTCATCAAACCTGCTAAAACACCCCAAAGGCAACTCAGCATTAGACCTCTTCTCCATAACATGGTGAGGGATTAATCCTTGGGGATTCAGAGAGAGATCCAAAAGCCAGCCCTTGCATTCCTAGCTCTCGATTAACAGGCAAGATGAGAAGGAATCAGTGAAATAACTGCAGAAATATGAAAAGTCAGAGGGAAAGGACACCCAAAAAATAAATCAATACCATCTTACCAATGGATACCAACCTAAATGAAATGGTTAAAATGACAGATGAAGAATTTCAAATATGGATTGTTAAGAAAGCTCAATGAAACACAATAGAAAATAGAAACCCAACAGAATTAAGCCACAAAACAATGCAGGAAATAAACAAAAATCCTCTAAAGAAATTGAATTATTAAAGAAAAAAATGGAAATTCTTGAAATAAAAAAAAAATCATTCAAATAATTGCAAAACACAGAGGGAAGTCTTAAGGATAGACCAGATTAGGCAGAAAAAATATTCTCATAGAATTAATATATTACCTGTGAGCTAAACAAACCAGTCAAAGAGAAAAAAAATAGAGATATAAGAGGAAAGAACAAAGCCTACAAGAAATATGGGATTATGTAAAGAGGTCAAATGTAAGAATCATAGGAATCCCTGAGAGCAAAAAAGGCAATACACAAGGGTTGGATAATTTATCTGAGGGAATAATAATAATAAAAAAAATTTCCCTGGCCTTGTCAGAAATCTAGATATCCAGGCACATGAAGAACACAGGACTCCTGGAAGATTCATCATAAATAGAAAGTCACCAAGCCACATAGTCATTAGATTGACCAAATTAAATACAAAAGAGGCACTCTTTGGGGGAGTAAGGTGAAAACAGCAGGTATCTTACAAAAGAAAATCTATTAGATTAACTACAGACTTCTCACCCAAACCTTCATAAGTGAGAAGGGACTGGGGACCAATCCTCAGTCTTCTAAAACAGAATAATGGCCAGCCTTGAATTTTGTATCCTGCAAAACTAAGTTTTTGATATGAGGGAGAAATAAAGATTTTCTCAGACAAGAAATCACTGAGGGAATATGTGAACACTAGAACTGCCTTGCAGGAAGCACTCAGACATGCATTATACACTGATTAACACAATAGACACCCACCACTATAAAACTATCCAAAAGATAAAGTTCAGAGCCAATATCCCACAATGGCTCAAGAGGTAAAACAAAGCAATAAGGTTTTACCCAACAGGATGAACAGAAATCCACCACACTTTCAATAAGTCTGAATGGCTTGAAGTGCCCACTCAAGAGACATGTGCTGGCTGAATGGATTGAATGGACACGCTTGGGACTCTGACTCAGGGGGATGGGCAGGATATGGACAATATATATGACCTGAACTTATGTACCCCCATGATGAGCTGAATTAAAAAAAAAAAAAAAAAAAAAAAACTACAATCCAAGTATCTTTGTCTCCAGGAAAAACATCAAACTCACTAGGACACATTTCGACTCAAGGTGAAAGTATGGACAACAATATTTTATGCCAATGGTAACCAAAAGAAAGATGGTGTAGCCATTCTCATATCAGATAACATAAACACTTCAAATCAACAAAAGTAAAGAAACACAAGGATGGTCTTTATACAGTGGTGAAGGGGACAATTGAACAAGAAGACTTGACAGTCCTAAATATTTATGTACCTAACACAGGAGTGCCCAGATTCATAAAGAAAACCCTAAATGATCTAAACAAAATGATAAATAGCAACATGATAATGGCTGGGGATTTTGACAACCCACTGAAAGAACTGTACAGATCTCCAAACAGAAAAGGAGCAATGAACAATAGACTTAAACAGCAGTCTAGAAAAACTGGTGTTTTTCTAATAGACATTTACAGAACATTCTACCCAAAATCACTGAATATTCATTCTTCTTATCAGCTCATGGAACATTCTCTAAGATTAATTACATCCTAGGCCACAAAACAGGTCTCAACAAATTATTAAAAAATTGAAATCATACAATGTATCCTATCAGACCACAGTGCAATGAAACTGGAAATCAATTCCAACAGAAACACTCATCTCTACACAATGTCATGGAAACTAAACAAGCTATTGCTGAATGATAATTGGGTCAAGAAGGAGATAAATATGAAAATCAAGATTCTTTGAATTAAATGATAATGGGGACAGAAGTTTCCAAAATCTGTGGGTTAGAGTTAAAGCCATCCTCAGAATAAAACTCATAGCCTTAAATGCTTACATCCAAAAGACAGAAAGATCACAAATCAATATCTAATTAATAACTTTAAGGAATGAAAAAGAAGAGGAAACCAATCCCATACTGAGCAGAAGAAAGGAAATAATCAAGATCAGGAAAGAACTAAATGAAATAGAGAGCAAAAGAATTATACAGGAGATTAATGAAACAAAACATTGGTTGTTTGGAAATATTAACAAAATTTACAGGCCTCTTGCTAGATTAACCAGAAATAAAAAGAAATGAATATAATCAGCTCAATCAGAAACGACAAAGTAGAAATCACAACAGATATCACAGAAATACAAAACATCATCTCTAAATTCTCTAAAAATCTCTATATTCATAAATATAGAAATTGAAAATGTAGAGGAAATGAACAAATTCTTAGAAGCAGTCAAGCTCCCTAGGCTCATTCAGGAGGAAATTTAACTCCTGAACAGACCAATATCAACTACCAAAATTGAAGCAGCAGTAAAAAATTTTCCAACCAAAGAAGTCCTGGACCAGAAAGTTTCACAACTGAATATTACCAAACCTAGAAAGAAGAGCTGGTACCTATATTGCAGAAATTATTCCATAATATTAAGAAGGAAGAAATCCTCCCAAACTCATTCTATGACACCAATACCACCTTGATACCAAAGTCAGGCAAGGAAATGACAAAAAAAAATGAAAGAAAGAAAACTAGTGATCAATTTCCCCTATTAACATAGATGCAAAAAGTCTCAGCAAAATCCTAGCAAACAGAATTCAGGTACACATGATAAAATAATTCACCACAACCAATTGGGCTTCATCCCAGAGATGCAAGAATGTTTCCACATATGCAAATCAATAAATGTAATTCACCACATAAATAGAAAGAAAAACAAATACCATATGATCCTCTCAACAGAAGCAGAAAAAGCATTTGACAAAATTCACCACTCTTTTTTTTTGTTTTGATATGAGTGCTTAACAAAAAAAGGCATAAGTGGGACATAATACATAATTATAAATGCCATATGCAACAAAACCACAGCCAACATCATACCGAACATGCAAAAATTGAAAGCATTCCTGCTTTAAACTCACATAAGGCAAGGTTGCCCACTATCACCACTTCTATTCAACATAGTACTGGAAGTCCTAGCCAGCGCAATCAGATAAGAGAAGGAAATCAAGGCTATCAAAATGGGGAAAGAAGAGGTCAAACTATAGCTCTTTGCTGATGATATCATCTTATATATAGTGAACACCAAAGACTCAGCCAAGACACTCCTGGAATTAATAAATAAATGCAGCAAAGTCTCAGGTCACAAAATCAATGTACATAAATCATTAGCTTTCATATATGTGAACAAACTGAGAATCAAATCAAAGATGCAATATGTTTCACAATAGCAATAAAGAAAATAAAATACCTGGGAATATATTTAACCATGGAGGCAAAAGACCTCTATAGGGAGAACTGCGAAACACTGAGGAAGGAAATTGCAGAGGATGTAAACACATGGAAAAACTTATCATGCGCGTGGATAGGAAGAATCAACATTGTTAAAATTTCTATACTACACAAAGTGATTAACCAACTCAGTAAAATCCCCGCTAAAATACCATCATTCTTTGCATATCTAGAAAAATAGTTCTACACTTTTCATTGACCCAGAAAAGATCCTGAATACCCAGTGCAACCTTACACAATAAGAACAAATTGGGAGGCATCACTTTACCAGACTTCAAACTATACTACAAGGCTATAGTAACCCAAACACCATGATACTGGCACAAAAACAGACATAGACCTATGGATCAGAACACAGATCCTAGATATGAAACCATCCTCATATTGCCATCTGATCTTTGAGAAAGCAGACAAAAACATACACTGGGGAAAATGATTCTTATTCAATAAATGGTACTAGGAAAATTGGATAGCCACACGTAGAAGACTGCAACAGGATCTGCACCTTCACTACTAACAAAAATTAATTTACAAATGATAACAGACTTAAACCTAAGGCATGAAACTGTAAGAATTGTAAGAAAAAATGTTAGAAAAACTCTTTCAGTTGTTGCCCTAGGCAAAGGATTTATGAAGAAGACCCCCAAAACACTCATGACATCAACAAAAACGCATAAAGGGATTTGATCAAATTAAAAAGCTTCTGCACTGCCAAGGTCACTATTAGTAGAGCACACAGACAATCTACAGAATGGAAGAAAGTATTTGCATGCTATACATCTGATAAAAGGATAATAACCAGAATCTACAAAAGAGAAAACCAAATCAGGAAAAAAACATCAAACGACTCCATTAAAAAGTGGGCAAAAGACATGAACAGAAACTTTTCAAATGAAGATAGAGTAATGACTAACATACATGTGAAAAAATGTTCAACATCTCTAATCACCAGGGAAATACAAATACAAACCACAGTGAGATATCACCTAACTCCAGTGACAATGGCTCTTATCAAAACATCTCCAAAAAACAGATGCTGGAGTGGATGTGAAGAGAAAGAAACTCTTAATATGCTTTTGGTGGTACTGCATACTATTACAACCTCCATGGAAAGTAATATGGAGATACCTCAAAGAATTAAAAGTAGAACTACCATTTGATCCATCAATCCCACTACCGGGTATCTACCCAAAGGAACACAAAAAAAGTCACTCTATAATAAAGACCTTTACATTTGAATATTTATAGCAGCATAATTCACAATGAAAAGATGTGGAAACAGCTCAAGTGTCCATCAATATACGGATGGATTAATAAAATATGGTATAAGTATATCATGGAGTACTACTCATACATAAAAAATGGTGATCTAGTATCTTTTACAACAACTTGATGGAACTGGAGGCCATTCTTCTAAGTGAAATATCATAAGAATGGAAAAACAAATACTGCATGTAGTCAATGCTAAGTTGGAACTAATGAATCAGCACTTATGTGCACATATGGAAGTAAAACTCAATGTAAATCAAGTAGGTAGTGTTCTAGACAAACAGAACAAACAGTGTGTGTGTGTATATATATGTATGTGTGTGTGTATGTGTGTGTGTGTGTGTATATATAAATGTGTATAAGCATTGAAGTCATATAAAATACGATATTCAAAGAAAGGCCAGATGATTGAAGCTTAGATATCCTGTTCATAAGGGAAAGGGAATTGGAAGGCTGTAGGCAATTTTAGAGGAGTACCAAATGAGTTTTAGTAAAAATGTATGGAAATAGGAGGCAGACATTACCTTGTAAATGACTCTTTTAGAAAACTGCATGGGACTGGCAAGTGATGGGAAGGTGAGGGGCTGAACTACACTGTGAAAAAATACTGTGTTATTATGTATATAACATCTCCTAGGATCTCTTGGAGCTGTCCTCAGAAGAACAGATGAAAAGTCTATCTGGGAATGGTGATGACTTTAAATCTCCTTTCTTTATCAGTGGTTAATATTTCCTGGTTATTTGCTGTGATTCCTAGGGAGAGGGTCTTATGACAATTGTATTTCTTTTACAAAGAAGTTTCCTTAGTCAGATAAGAAAATTCCAGAGAGTGTCCCCTCATACTTGGAGGGTAGGAAACAAGAGAATGTTAGAAAGCTTTTGGTTCTGAGGCAGCTTCTCAGGCCTTCCAATTTCTCTTAGTGCAAAGTGCTCAGAATGTTAAAGCATCATACTTTGGAGTATCATTCTCTGTGTCCCTACACTTTCTTTAAACTGCTTTTTTTTCTCAAGTTTCTTTTTTTTTAAATTTAATCTACCACTAGGCTTGATCTCTCAATTCTTCCCATGATTTTTTTTTTTTTTTAGACACACTATTTTTATTTTATTTTTTTTCCACCCATGATGTTTTGACATTTTCATGATCAAACACCCAACCAAGAAACTAGGGAAAGAAATAACAAGGACCAACAAGGCTTCTTAAGGTGTGTATTTATTCAGCCTATTGTGTGGAAGATTATGGTACCATGCCAGTGTTGCCACCCAACCAGGTTGTATTGCCCACTGCACAGAGAAGAGCCAAAGTACTGAGATAGTTGGAGTTACAATGGAGAAAGAGTTTTATTCTGCAGAGTGCTGAGCAGGGAGACAGGAGAAAGTTTCTCAAATTACCTTCTGAGAATTTGGGAGACAGAGTTTGTAAGGATAGTTTGGCAGGCAAGGGATTAGGCAATTAGGTTTGCTAAGGATGGCAAAATTATAGGTGTGTACAAAATAGTCTTCCTCTTTTGCTTCAGTACCTGGAGTCATAATTCCAGTTGTGAGTCAGTTTCTTGGTATAGGCCACTTTTCTCGATGGGTTAACCAATCCACTGGAATGTGGGGCCTGGAAGATATCTTAAAAACTATCATTAGGTTTCAAAAAGGTGATGTTATCTACAGAGAGAGTTAAGAATCTTTATGGACAGCAGCTATGGAGAGAAAGTTAAGAATCTTTATGACCATCATCTGTGTGACTTCAGAGTGGCAATCACAGAGAAGCAAATGGAGGCAGGGCAGTGACTAATTATTATCATTATTTTTAGCTAGGATTGTGCCTTACTTTTAGCTAGGCCTTTACAACAGTTCTTGCCTTGCACCCTGTTATCGATTTGTGGAAAGGGCGGTTTCACTGGAAGAATGGGATATATAATCAAACATACCTGGGTTCAAGTATGGGTACTAATTTTCCTTATGTAACCTTGGACACATTGGTTAGTTAAACCCTATAAGTATAAATTTTGTCACATATAATTGCAACAGCTGTGGTCAGCAATCTTATTGAATTTGAATGACATTGACTCAAAACTTCATATAATGGGGAATTTATCATTTTCCCCCACATTACCAGGTACTCTCATGTTTCTTATGTTTCTCCTAGCCATTTCTGCCTTTCAATTCCTGCTTCTATTGAATTTGATCAGTTCCTAGTGAAGGAGCTCAGGGAATTTCACCCCAAAATATGACTCCTTTTTATAAAGAATATTGTGAAATAAAGGCCCTTAGAGATGAACAGGCATTGGAGGGGGCTTTCCCTATATATTCATAAAAACCAGACAGATGAACCTATGAAGAAGAACAATTGTATTTCTTTCCCCTCCCTGTTATCTCAATATACTGCAGGAAAGAAGATCAAGAATGGAACCAGACCTGGCCCAATCCATTTTAAAGATAGTGCCTGTCTCTCAGTTTAATTTCCAAAGAGAATCATTTACAAGTAGATTGGTTTCCCTCATCCATTAATTCTCCCAATTATCTATCCATACTTCCTAGTAACCATTTATTGCCCCTAAACAGAATAAATATATTCCTCATCTCCTCTTCCCATCTAAAATGAGGGTATGTAAGCTTCTGGACCCCATTGGGATATTGAGTAATCACTCTGTGATTCTCCCCATGCATATGGTAAATTAATTTGTTATCTCTTTCTCTTATTATCATGTCTTACTGTGAATAGATCTTTCAGTGAAACTTCTCAGGGTGAAGGGGAAGGTTTCCTTCTCCCCCACACTGGATCATCTCACTTTCCTAAGTGTGCTTCCCTTTTCTGTGCAATGTGTCTCCAGACTGAACAATACTCTAATTCCCTTGTTCCTGTAAGTGTAGAAAGGGGGTTGTTACGTCTTCTTTTCATCCTAAGTGTCAAAACTAAAACCACAGTGATAAAGATAAATTATCAAAAGAAAAGCATAAAAATTTTACTTTATCATAGTTTTATGTGACACAGGAGGCTTGAGATTGAAGACCCAAAAATATAAGGGAAGCTTCCCAATTTTATGCTTAGGTTCGAAGAAGCAGGGATAGCCATGTAGAAGTGCGACTGGACAAAAAGAAAGGGTATGAACTAATGGTAGTAGACTGAGTGTGGAAACCCAGCAAGACCTGTCTTTTTATTTTGAGGTATTACTTTTATAGTTTCAACACTCTCTTACACAATGTGTGGGAGGAAAGTATTTACTGAAGTATAGTAAGCAACTGAAATATGAATTAAATACAATCCTTATTATTAACAAATATTTTACCATTCCAATCACAAAAATTTTTCACTAGCCATTATTTTTTACTTCAGGCTTAACCTCTGACCTTGTTACTCAGTCTCACCTCTGTCTTCATTGACTCTATCCATTCTTTTATGCTCTGCCCCCAAAAATACTGTTGAAATTTTAAGAAAAATAAATTTCTTATTTTTTATATCTTTTTTGGGGCTACATGTTTTACTACTAAAGCTGCTCACCAAAGTATTTCTCTTTTTTTTTATTTCAGCTCATCGTGGGGGTACAAAAGCTCAAGATATATACATTGCCCATGTCCCGCCCATCCCCCTGAGTCAGAGCCTCAAGCGTGTCCATTCCCCAGACAGTGCGCCTGGCACTAACCATGTAGTCATACCTCCATCCCCTCCCCCCCCACCTCCCCGAGTCAGCACCTTCAAGTATGACCATTCCCCAGACGGTGCGCAACACACTCATCATGTAGACATACACCCATCCTCTCCCCCCACCCTTGCCTCAGTCTGATATCCAGTTGGTATCATTCCCCAGTGTGGTTTTAGGTGATGATCAGGGAAACCAATTTTCTGGTGAGTATATGTGATGCTTGTTTTTCCATTGTTGGGATACTTCACTTAATAGAATGAGTTCCAACTCTCTCCAGGAGAACAAAAGAGATTCTATATCACCATTATTTCTTATAGCTGAGTAATACTCCATGGTATACATATACCACAATTTACTAATCCATTCGTGAATTCATGAGCATTTGGGTTGTTTCCACATCTTTGCAATTGTGAATTGTGCTGCTATAAACATTCGGGTACAGGTGCCCTTGTCACAGAATGACTTTTGTTCCTTTGGGTAGATGCCCAATAAAGGGATTGCTGGATCGAATGGTAGGTCTACTTGAATCTGTTTAAGGTATCTCCATAATGCTTTCCACAGGGGTTGCACTAGTTTGCAGTCCCACCAGCAGTGTATGAGTGTTCCTGTCTATCCACATCCACACCAACATGTGTTGTTTTGGGATTTATTGATAAAGGCCATTCTCACCAGAGTTAAGTGGTATCTCATTGTGGTTTTGATTTGCATTTCCCTGATGATTAGGGATGTTGAGCATTTTTTCATATGTTTGTTAGCCATTCTTATATCCTCTTTTGAAAATTTTCTATTCATATAATTTTCCCAATTTTTGATAGGATTGTTTGATTTTTTCTTGCTGATTTTCCTGAGTTCTAAATAGATTCTTGTTATCAGTCTTTTATCTGATGTGTAGTATGTGAAAATTTTTTCCCATTCTGTAGGCTGTCTGTTTATCTTCATGACTGTTTCTTTGCCTGTGCAGAAGCTTTTTAATTTAATCAGGTCCCATTCATTTATTTTTGTTGTTGCTGTGATTGCCTTAGGGGTTTTCTTCATAAATTCTTTGCCTAGACCAATGTCTGTAACAGTCTTTTCTACATTTTCTTCTAGAATTCTAATTGTTTCCCATTGAAGGTTTACACCGTGATTTGATTTTTGTGAGAGGTGAAATCTGTGGGTCCTGTTTCAGTCTTCTACATGTGGCTATCCAGTTTTCCCAGCACCATTTATTGAATAGGGATTCTTGTCCAAGAGTATGTTTTTGTTTATTTTGTCAAAGATTAGATGGCTATATGAGGATGGTTTTACATTTGGATTTTCTG
>MPIZ01001317.1:380493-414940 GCA_003258685.1 Prolemur simus | reverse complement strand
TTTTTAATTTAATCAGGTCCCATTCATTTATTTTTGTTGTTGCTGTGATTGCCTTAGGGGTTTTCTTCATAAATTCTTTGCCTAGACCAATGTCTGTAACAGTCTTTTCTACATTTTCTTCTAGAATTCTAATTGTTTCCCATTGAAGGTTTACACCGTGATTTGATTTTTGTGAGAGGTGAAATCTGTGGGTCCTGTTTCAGTCTTCTACATGTGGCTATCCAGTTTTCCCAGCACCATTTATTGAATAGGGATTCTTGTCCAAGAGTATGTTTTTGTTTATTTTGTCAAAGATTAGATGGCTATATGAGGATGGTTTTACATTTGGATTTTCTGTTCTGTTCCACTGGTCTGTGTCCCTGCCCTTGTGCCAATACCAGGCAGTTCTAAGAACCACAGCCTTATAGTATAGTTGGAAATCTGGCAAATTAATACCTCCATTTTGTTTTAATTGCTTAAAATTGCTTTTCCTATACGGGGTCTTCTCTGATTCCATACAAAGTGTATAATTATTTTTTCTAAATCTTGAAAAATGATGTTGGTAATTTAATAGGGGTTGCATTGAATCTGTAGATCACTTTGGGTAGTATAGACATTTTAACAATGTTGATTCTTCTGATCCATGAGCATGGTATGGTTTTCCAGCTATTTATATGTTCTGCAATTTCCTTCCTCAGTGTTTCATAGTTCTCCCTATAGAGGTCCTTTACCTCTTTAGTTAAATACATTCCTAGATATTTTATTTTCTTTGTTGCTATTTTGAAGGGTATTGAGTCTTTAATTTGGTTCTCCGATTGACTGTTATTGGCATATATGAATGCCTCTGATTTGTGTGTATTGATTTTGTAACTTGAGATGTTACCGAATTCATTAATCGATTCCAGGAGTCTCTTGGTTGAATCCTTGGTGTTTTCCAGATATAACATCATATCATCAGCGAAGAGTGAGAGTTTGATCTCTTCTTTCCCTATTTGGACTCCCTTGCTTCTGCTCTCTTGCCTGATAGCTCTCACAAGGACTTCCAATACTATGTTCAAAAGTAATAGGGACAGTGAGCATCCTTGACTGGTTCTGGTTGTGAGTGGGAATGCTTTCAATTTTTCCCCATTTAGTATGATGTTGGCTGTGGGTTTGTCATATATGGCTTGTATCATTTTTAGGTAGGTCCCGTCTATGCCTATTTTGTTAAGCGTTCTTATCATAAAAGGGTGTTGAATTTTGTCAAATGCTTTTTCTGCATCTATTGAGAGGATCATATCATCTTTATTTTCGTTTCTATTTATGTGGTGAATTACATTTATAGATTTACGTATGTTGAACCACGCCTGCATCTCTGGGATGAAGCCCACTTGGTCGTGATGGATTATTGTTTTGATAAGCACTTGGATTCAATTTGCTAGGATTTTATTGAGAATTTTTGCATCTATATTCATAAGAGAAATTGGTCTGTAGTTTTCTTTTTTTTTTTTGTTGCATCCTTTCCTGGTTTTGATATCAACGTTATATTGGCTTGGTAAAATGTGTTGGGGAGAATTCCATCCGTCTCGATATTGGAGAATAGTTTATGTAGGATGGGCACCAGTTCTTCTTTGTATGCGCGGTAAAATTCGGGTGTGAACCCATCTGGACCAGGGCTTTTCTTTTTGGGAAGGTTTTTTATTGATGTTTTAATTTCAGTTCTTGATATTGGTCTATTCAGGAATTTTATTTCTTCCTGATTGAGCTTGGGAAGGCTATATGTTTCTAAAAAATTGTCCATTTCCTCCACATTTTCCAGTTTGTGTGCATAAATTTTCTTGTAGAATTCATAGATGATATCGTGTATCTCTGTGGCATCGGTTGTGATGTTTCCTTTCATGTTCCTGGTGGAGGTTATTAGAGATTTTTCTTTTCTGCTCTTGGTTAGTCTAGCCAGTGGTGTGTCTATTTTATTTATCTTTTCAAAGATCCAACTTTTTGTTTTATTAATTTCCCTTGTGGTATTTTTACTGTCCTTTTCATTTAATTCTGATTTGATCTTAATAATTTCTCGCCTTCTGCCGGGTTTGGGGTTAATCTGTTCTTTTTTCTCCAGCTCTTTGTGTCTAATCATTAGGTTGTTTATTTGTAAGTTTTCTGTCTTTTTGATATAGGCATTTATGGAAATGAATTTTCCTCTCAGGACTGCTTTAGCTGTGTCCCACAGATTTTGATAATTTGTTTCTCCTTTGTCATTTAATTCAAAGAATCTTTTGATTTTCAACTTGATTTCTTCCTTTATAAAATAATCGTTCAGGAGAAGGTTGTTTAGCTTCCATGACTTTGAGTAGGAATGAGAGTTTCTGTTAGGGTTCATTATTACTTTTATTCTGCTGTGATCTGAGAAGATGCATGGTATAATTTCTATTTTTTTCAATTTTTTAAGACATACTTCATGTCCTAGGATATGGTCAGTCTTAGAGAATGTCCCGTGAGCTGATGAGAAGAGTGTATATTCAGTGGACTTTTGGTAGAATGTCCTGTAGATGTCAGTCACGCCCATTTGTTCTAGCATTCTATTTAAGTCCATTATTTCTTTGTTTATTTTCTGTTTGGAGGATCTGTCCTGTACTGTTAGTGGGGTGTTAGTCTCCAGCTATTACAGTATTGTTATCTATCATTTAGTTCAGATCAAGTAGGGTTTGCTTTATCAATCTGGGTGCACCTAAGTTGGGTGAATATATACTAAGCATAGTTATGTCTTCTTGTTGAATTGTGCCTTTCACCAGTATATAGTAACCATCTTTGTCTTTTATTACTTTTATTGGTTTAAATACTAAATTATTGGAAATTAAAACTGCCACACCAGCTTTCTTTTGGCTACCATTTGCTTGAAATATCGATTTCCATCTTTTTATTTTCAGTCTAAATGCATCTTTGCAGGTTAGATGAGTTTCCTGAAGACAGCAGATACTTGGTTTGTGTTTTTTTATCCATTGGGCCAGTCTATGTCTCTTGAGTGGGGAATTCAAGCCATTCACATTTATTGAGAGAACTGATAAGTGGGACAGATTTCTGTTCATCTTGTAGGGTAGAACTTCATTGCTATGTTTTCTCTCTTGAGCCATTGTGCTGGCTGGCATTTAATCTTTAGCTCTTGAGTAGTTTTACATTCATGGGTCTTTCTTGTGCTGATCCATTTGTAACTCTCTTTTGAGTATTTCTTGGAGGGCTGGTCTTGTCTTGGTGAATTCCCTCAGTCCTTGTTTATCTTAGAATGCCTTAATTTCTCTTTCATATAGAAAAGTTAGCTTAGCTGGGTACAAGATACTAGGCTGGGCATTATTCTGTTTCACAAGAGTGAGAATGGGGCCCCAACCTCTTCTTGCTTATAAGGTTTCAGTTGAGAAATGTGGCATAATTCTCATGGGCTTTCCTTTGTATGTTACTTGTTTCTTTTTCCTTACAGCTCGAAGAAGGGTCTCTTTAGTGGATATTTTGGTCAGTCTGATGACTACGTGGCATGGTGTTTTCCTATTTGCTATGAATCTCCCAGGGGTTCTTTGAGTTTCTTGATTCTGTATATGTGGAGTTTTAGCAAGGCCTGGGAAATTTTCCACAATTATGTCTTCAAATAGCTTATACAGCCTTTGCTTATTATCTTCTTCACCCTCAGGGATGCTGATAACTCTCACGTTAGTCTTTTTCACATAATCCCACATTTCTTGTAGACTCTGATCTTTTTTCTTATTTCTTTGCTCTATCTCTGTGACTGACTTATTTAATTGGAAAGAGTTATCTTCAATCTCTGAGATTCTTTCTTCTGTTTGATCTACTATGCTCTTGAGACTTTCCACTGTGTTTTGTAGCTCCTTGAATAAATTCTTCATTTCTAGGAGTTCAGTTTGGTTTTTCTTCAATATTTCTATTTCCTTAGTGAATTTTTCTTCCAAATCCTGGAATTTTATGGTTTCTTTGTGTTGGTTATCCAATTTTTCTTGTATATTATTCAGCTCGTTTATAATCCATAATTGAAATTCTTCCTGTAACATGTTGGTATTTTGAAACTGGTTTGTGTCAATTGGTAGAGAGCTGGTATATCTCTTTGTGGGTGAGATTTCCATTTGATTCTTTGTGCTCCCCGTATTTTTCCGCTGAGCCCTTCCCATCTGGGTCTATCTTCATATCTTTTCTTACAGCTATAGTCTGGCTAGCTGCATGCCTTGTATTCTGTTCTTAGGCTGTGAAAAAATCTAGGTATGTTGCTTCCTTTGTCAAGAGGGGGAGACTCTTGCGTGTTGTTTAGAGTTTTTTCTATCTCAGTTGGGGGGCTGTTTCTGATGGGTCCAGCCCCAGAGTATTGGTTTGACCTAAGACCGGTTTAGTGAGTTAAGTCACTGTGTTGTGGACTTTCAGTTAGCAGGCAGGATTCACACTAGTTGCAGGCAGAAAGTCTCTCTCTCTCTCTTTTTTTCCCCTGTTTTTTGTTCTTCCTCTAGAAGGGGGGTTTCTGCCTCTTTCCGCAGGAAAGACACTTGCTACGGGGAGGAGGTGGTGCCCTCACTCACTCAGTGCCCCAGCTGCTGCAGCTCCCATGGGCAAAGGTCTGCCCTGGCCCAGTGTCCCCAAGGTCCAGGCTCCACACTCTTGCATCTGGGGAAGCATTCAGTGTTCACACACAGGCAGGAATCCTAGAGAGGGTCCACAGACCAGGGGAGAGAGCTGCCCAGGGAGCCGCCTGGCACACTATGGCTCCGCAGCGGCTAGGCCTTGGACCCCACTATGGCAACTGCCTGCCCTCAGATCGCCGGCACTGGGGGTTAATGTTCTGGGTCCAGCAGGCACCAGACCTGGGGGATTGGCGAGCTCAGGAGTACACAGTATTTCCCCATCTTAGCATAGTGCCGCCCCTCTCCCTTTAAGCGCAGCATTCCGACAGAGATCCCCTAGAGTCTAAGCTGTTTCCCACTGATGTCTCCTGTCCACAGAGTTGATACAAAGCCAGAGCTCTTTCAAAGTATTTTTCTAAATAAACACATTTCTATGCAAAAGAGGAACATTGGAATCAGCTATTAGCATAACATTTTTACCTTAACTGTGTAATAATACAAATCCATATTCATGAAAATCAATTTTGGTGAGGATTAAATTAAATAATACATATGAAAGTGCTTTGTAAAGCCTTTAATAAACTGGAAAACACTGTGATGTTAGATATTAAGGGCCATGCATTGTGTGGAACATAGCTTCTTCCCTTGACCCTAATGATGATTTGTCTGTATTTCCACCCTGTTGTCCCAAACATTTCTCCAGAACTTAGTTTATCTTTTCAGGTCAGGTAGTAATCTCAGAGTCTCCAAGAGTCTAGGAACAGCAAAAAGGGATAGTTTCTCCATTTGGAGAAAAGAAATAATCTTCCAGTTTGGAAAGAATAAGTCTCCTGATGCCCCATACTTAGATGAATCTTAGAATATTTATTTTACCATGGAATACTCTCACAGTTGCCCACTTGTTTTTTCCCTTTCAGTTCTTTTCAGTTTTTCTGATTACTTATGGAGGAAGGTAGCATCTAAGCGCAAATGATATGTAGCACCTCTCTATCAATTGCTCATTTCCCTTGTGATTGAGGGAGTTAATGGAAGCATTAGTAGAAGCAAGCAGGGGATGGGATTGAAAAAGGCCAGTATTATGGTTATTGGAAACCAAAAATTTCAATTTACAAATAGCAGCATTACCTGGAGTGATCCTCACTTCTTTGGGATAGAAGGGGTTCAATGACCAGGTTTCAATAAAAGAACATTTAGGTCCAATTTGTATTATATTAGCTGAAGCTAATAAACTATGTTTAAATATGTAATAACAGTTTAGGGTAGTCTTAAGAATTTTATACATTAAAGACTTATAAACATGCAAATATTCAGCAACCTTCTCTGTTGGTAATATCCACTTAGTTCAAATGTTCTTTGAGAACAGCTATGGGAGCCTCACAGCCAAGACAATGTTGCAAGTTCCTTAGGAAACTAGTTTGAAACCTAGTATAGAGAGTGATATCAGCCCATTTGTTTCCATTCTCATTCAGGAAAAAGGCAAAACAGAACTAACATTATAACCTGGCCTCTCTTTATTATTCTCACTTTTCTGCCATTATCTTTATTCTTTCCTCAGACAGATCAAAACAACCTGAGCAATTTAGTTTCTCATCAGATAAACTATTATATCAATGCTTATGGGCCCCCTCCAAATATAAAAGGCAATGTATTAATAATACAAAGACAATATTGTGAACTTTGAAACTAGATGGCCATGAGTTTCAGCCTTGGTTCTGACCAACACTGGTGGTACAATCTTAGAAATGTAGCTAAACTCAGCCTCAATTTTATCATTCGAATGACAATACTTTAGTGCTAGGCTTGTAATAAATATCAGGAAACATTAATGTCTCTGTATGAATGTACTAGATCTTTACTGTATGTGCTCTTTATTTACTTTATGATAATATATATTCTTTTTTATTTTTCAGTTTCTAAAATTTTCTCAAAGAAATCAGCCATATTCTTATGTTTTCAATCACAGCTTTTGTGGCTATATTCTCCTTATTTATCTCTTTTGTTTTTTGAACTCTGCCAGTGTACTTTTATTCCTTTTCTATTTTATGATAACCTTTTAACTTCCTTTTGGGAGCTAATTTCAGGGAGACTATGATATCTATAATTATTTAAGACTATGATGAATGTCATTGTTCTGGCATTTCCTTGGGCAGGTTATGTTACAGTCTTTATTCCTTTTATATTAAATATTTCTTACATTTTATACTTCTATCCTCCTTCACTTTTGTGGTTTGTGTACAAATATTCTGTATATCCTGTGTTCTACCCATAGCTTTAAATTGAATCACTCAGATAAAGAACATTTATATATCTCTTTCAGGATAGTATTAAAGAAAAAATATATTCAATGATACCTGTGAAAGCAAAATAAGGAAGATGTCTTTGTTTTGCATGGCTATAAAAGAATATCTGCAACTGGATAATTTATTAAGAAAAGAGGTTTATTTAGCTCAGGATTCTGCAGGTTGAGAAGTTCAAGGGCATGTCCCTGGCTTCTGGTAAGGGATTTTGTGCTGTGTCACAACATGGCAGACAAGGTCAAAGGGGAAGTTCACACTTGCAAAGATGTGAAAACCTGAGGGGCATCCTGGCATTTTTTTTTTTTTTTTTGAGACAGAGTGTCGCTCTGTTGCCTGGGCTAGAGTGAATGCTGTGGCATCAGCCTAGCTCACAGCTACCTCAAACTCCTGGGCTTAAGCAATCCTACTGCCTCAGCCTCCCGAATAGCTGGGACTACAGACGTGCGCCACCATGCCCGACTAATGTTTTTTCTATATATATTTTTTAGTTGGCCAGATAATTTATTTCTATTTTTTTAGTAGAGACGGGGTCTTGCTCTTGCTCAGGCTGGTCTCGGACTCCTGACCTTGAGCGATCCACCAGCGTCGGCCTCCCAGAGTGCTAGGATTACAGGCGTGAGCCACCGCGCCTGGCCTGGCATCCTGGCTTTATAACAATACATTCTCACAGGAATTAGTCCATTCTGATGAGAACTAATCCAGTCTCTAGAATGAGAATTCAGTCACTACCTTGAGAACTGCACCAAGCCATTCATGAGGGATTGGTCCCCGTAACAAAAACACCTTCCATTAGGCCCCACCTCCCAACACCATCACATTGGGGATCAAATTTCAACATGAGTTTTGATGTGAACAAATGAATCATATGCAAACCATACCAGAAGACTTAATTCAGGACCATAAACATCAGTATAAGGATGACTGCAAAGAGGTCTTGCAGTGGGGGAGATTGGACTCAGTTCCAAATTGGCATGAGTAAATGGGAAATTATAGCCAAGGAGCAGTGTGGGGGTTAGTGGATAGAGAACTTCTAAGAGGAAGCATCAGGAATAGGGGATTCTGACTCAGCTGACCTATAAGAGTTCTTGCTGAAGACAGGCCAGGTGACCAGATATCACCAGGAGGATGGTGGAGGATGAGGAATCTGATAAGATATCAAGGATGACCAGATATCTAGGATTGGGGTTCTTGCCAAACTGAATTAGCAGAATTCTTTGCTATACTGGATTTTATAGAGATGTGCACAGAAGTAGAAGATTCAGAAGCCTGACTAATGTTTGGCCAAGTAAAGAATTTTTGTCAATGGTGATATGTAAGTTGGAGAACATTTGTGTCTTTTTTTGGGTCGAAGAAGGTATGTTTCTTGATGACAAGAACAGGGTCAAGTCTTTTGTTTTTGTTTTTGTTTTTATTTTCCTCATCATTGTATTCTTTGCCCCTACCATGGTGCCTGGGATAAAGGAAATACTCAATACATATTTTATTTTTAATATATATATATATATATATTTATTTCAGGATATTTGCGGGGGTACAAATGTTTAGGTTACATATATTGCATTTGCCCCACCCAAGTCAGACCTACAAGCATGTCCATCCCACAGACAGTGCGCACTGCACCCATTAGGTATGAATATGCCCATCCCCTCTCCCCCTCACCTGCCCGACACCTAATGAATGTTACTACCATATCAATAAGTATTTTAGAATGAATGAAAATGAGTGAGTGGCTGTGTCAGTTCATGGCATGGCATACCAGTTTCTTTCAGTCTTGATATACTGGCATTTGCCAGGTAATTCACAATTCATGGTATGAGCTTTTACCACTTTTCTTGTTTCTCTGAGGATGGAGTTTTTTTCCTCTATTTTACTTTTGTTTTATTCAGTAGGTTTCAAAAGAGGGGAGTGCTGTAAAAATGCCTTTACTCTTCTATCTGAGTGAACAGTTTCCCTTGTATTTTAATGATAAAAGTTATCATTGATAATTACTGTACATACATGATCACTTTTAATTTTTTTATCAACCTTATAAAGTAGATATTATTTCGGAGGAAACTGAAGCCCAAAGAGGCTAAGTATAATAACTTGCCAAATGTTGCAGTATTGATAAGTTTTGAAACCAGAATTCAAACCTGCATTTACTTGTTTCCAAAGTTTAAGCTCTACACTACTGCCCACTAAACAATGGCTATGCTGCATCTTTCATTCAACTACATGGAAGAGCATATGAGGCATACCAATATGAGAAAGGCAGTCACCTTTTCCTCTGGGAACTTATGATTTGATTGAAGGTATCAGCAGCTATGTCAAGAATGAATCCAGCTACAAAACATTAGATGACAAGTGACATAAGAGAAGATCAGCTCATCAATGTTATGCAAACTTTGCAGGGAGGACAATTGCTCCCTGCTGAGCTGGTCAAGAAAGATCTCACTAAAGAAGTTAGATGTTTAAATTAAAGCTTAGTTTCAAAACAAATACCAGAGAAACACACAACATATTCAGTTTCTTTCACGTTATTTGCAACCACTGGAAGAATATAGCTATTTGAGTAAGGGGATTGCTTGTAACAACAACAAAAAAAAGTTATGAAAGTAATTTTGTCCTCCTCTCACTTCATTAAGGAAATGGGGCTAGACTAGCACAAAATTTTGTGTTACCAGCTCTCTTGCTTTTTTTTCCCCAGAGTATGGTTTTCTTTACAAGTCTGACAAAGGAAAGCAGTGTATTCATAGGGATTTTAAACAATTTGTGAGGGATATGCGTGTCTGCCTCAAACATTTCTGCATTTATACTAAAATACTAAGGAAATTTTTATGAAGGTACAATTGAATGTCAGCAGTAATTGTTAGTCAAAAAGTACACTGAAGCTTGGATCTTTTGCATGCTTTGTGTGATTTTTTTTGCATATATTTCCTGAACTTATACATGGCATGTAAGTTACTCTGAGTTTTGGATGTTTAGCTATTGAAGCTTTCAGATTACTTCTTTTCTTGGGCTAGTTCCATCTCCTTGTATCACTGGGTTTTATTTGCCTTAACTAGAATTACTTATTTTTACAGTGGTACAATATACATAACAGTGTTTTTCATTTTAACCATTTGGAAGTATATAATTAAGTAGCAGTAAATACATTCAGAATGTTGTATAACCTTCACTACTATCACTGAAAATATTTTCATCACCATCAACAAAACTATTTACTTATAACATAACTCCCCATTTCTCTCTCTTCCCAGCTCCTGAAAACCTCTATTATACTTTCTGACTTTATGAATTTGCCATTTAAAAAAAATTTATAGAATTAGGTTTTAACTTATTTATCATTTTTTGTATTTTTCTTATTGATATGTTATAGTTATACATATTTGGGGGGTACATGTGATATATTGATACATGTATACAATGTGTAATTGTCAAATCAGGGTAATTGAGATACTCATCACCTCAAATATTCATATTTTCTTTGTTTTGGAAACATTACAATTCTTCCCTTCTAACTGTTTTGAAATATACAATAAATTATTGTTAACTATAATTTTGCTACTGTACTATCAAATACTGAAACTTATTCCTTCTATCTAATTTACTGTGTTTTACCCATTAACCAACTTCTCTTCATACCCCTCTCACTCTCCTAGATATTTATATAAGTGCATTTATGTAATATTTTTCCTTTTGATTCTGGTTTATTTAACAAAACATAATGTTTCCTAGGTCCCTCCATGTTGTAGCATATATCAAAATTCCATTCTTTTTTGAGATTGAATAGTATTCCATTGTATTCTATATCATATTGTGTTTATACATACATTTGCTGATGGACACTCGGGTTTTTTCCATTTTTTGGTTTTTCTGAATAATGCTGTTGTGAACATAGGTGAAAAAGTATCTGAGTCCATGCTTTTGATTCATTTGAATATATACCTATGAGTAAATCACTGGGTCATATGGTTGTCTGATGTTTACTTTTTTGAGAAACCCCCAAATTTTTTCCACAATATTTGTACTACTTTATATTTCCACCAACAATACACAAGATATTCAGTATTTGCACATCCTCATCAGTAGTTGTTATTTTTTGCTTTTGCTTTTATTACAACCATTCTACTAGGTGTGAAGTGGTATCTCATTGTTGTTTTAGTTTTTTTTTTTTATTTCAGCTCATGATGGGGGTACATAAGTTCAGGTTCTATATATTGTCCATGTCCCGCCCATCCCCCTGAGTCAGAGCCTCAAGCGTGTCCATTCTCCAGACAGTGCGCCTGGCACTCACCATGTTGTTTTGATATGCATTTTTAATGACTAATAATATTGAACATCTTTTCATGTTTTCTTGGCCATTTGTATATCTTTGGATAAATATCTATTCAAATCCTTTCTACACTTTTGAAATGGATTTTTAGTCTTTTATTGTTGAGTTTTAGGAGTTCAAAACATATTCTGGATATTAGTTCCTTATTGGATATATGATTTACAAATATGTTCTTAAATCAGGTAGGTGGCCTTTATGTTTTCTTGATAGTATATATTTTTTAATTATTTTTATTTCAGCATATTGTGGGAGTACAAAAGTTTAGGTTGCATATATTACCCTTGAACTCCCACTCCCCGGGTCAAAGCTTCAAACGTGTCCATCCCCTAAACAGTGCACATCGCACTCATTATATATATATATACACCCATCCCCTCCCCCACCCACATCTTCCCAACACCCCATCAATGTTATTCCTAAATGTGCTCTTAGGTGATGATCAGTAAAACCAATTTGCTGGTGAGTACATGTGGTGCTTAGTTTTCCATTCTTGGGATATTTCACTTAGTAGAATGGGTTCCAACTCTATCCAGGAGAACATAAGAGATTCTATATTCCCATTATTTCTTATATCTGAGTAATACTCCATGGTATACATATACCACATTTTTGTAATTCACTGATGTATTGATGGGCACTTGGGTTGTTTCCACATCTTTGCAATTGTGAATTCTGCTGCTATAAACATTCGGGTGCAGATGTCTTTTTTATAGAATGTCTTTTGTTCTTTTGGGTGACTGGATAAAATGGTAGGTCTACTTGTATCTGTTTAAAGTATCTCCATATTGCTTTCCACAGAGGTTGCACTAGTTTGCAGTCCCACCTGCAATGTATGAGTGTTCCTGTCTCTCCTCATCCATGCCAACATTTATTGTTATGGGACTTTTTGATAAAGGCCACTCTCACTGGAGTTAAGTGATATCTCATTGTGGTTTTGATTTGCATTTCCCTGATGATTAGACATGTTGAGCATTTTTTCATATGTTTGTTGGCCATTCTTCTGTCTTCTTTTAAAAAATTTCTGTTCATTCCTTTGCCCACTTTTTGATAGGGTTGTTTGATTTTTTCTTGCTGATTTTCCTGAGTTCTAAATAGATTCTAGTTATCAGTCCTTTATTGGATGTGTAGCATGTGAAAATTTTTTCCCATTGTTTAGGTTGTCTATTTACTCTCGTGACAGTTTCTTTGGCTGTGCAGAAACTTTTTAATCACATAAGGTCCCATTTATTTATTTTTGTTGTTGCTCTGATTGCCTTTAGGGTCTTCTTCATAAATTCTTTGCCTAGACCAATGTCTGTAAGAGTAATTACAACATTTTCCTCTAGAATTTTTACAGTTTCACACCTTAGGTTTAAGTCTGTTATCCACCATGAGTTGATTTTTCTGAGTGGTGAAAGGTGTGGATCCTGTTTGAGTTTTCTACATGTGGCTCTCCAGTTTTCCCAGCACCATATATTGAATAAGGATTCTTTTCCCCAGTGTATGTTTTTGTCTTCTGTGTCAAAGATTAGATGGCTATATGAGGCTGGTTTTGTACCTGAGTTCTCAGAAAACTTGATTCATTTTTCTCAAATACATTTTCTACACCAATTGAGATGACTATATGCTTTTTTTTTTCTTTGTTACATTAATGTGATGTATTACATTGTTGATTTCATTATGTTGGATCACCCTTGCATTCTTGGAATAAATCTCATTTACTAATGGTGAATAAGCCCTTTAATGGATTGTGGAATCTATTTGCTAATCTTTTGTTGTGAATTTAAATCTATATTGATAAAGGATATTGTTTTGCAATTTTATTTTCTTGTGATGTCTACCTGACTTTTGTATCAGAGTAATGGCAGCTTCATAGAATGAATTAGTAACTGTTCCATTATCTTAAATATTTAGAAATAATTTAAAGTGTTTGGTGTTCATTTTTTTATTGTTTGGTAGAATGTACTGGTGAAGACATCTTGTCTAAGTTTTTCCTTTGTTGGGGTGTTTTTGATTACTAATTCTATCTCTTTACTTATAGGTTTACTGAGTTTTTGTTTCTTCTTGAATCAGTTTAGGTAATTTGTATGTTTCAAAATATATGCCCATTTCTTCTAGGTAATATAATCATAGTATACTAAACATAGTCTTCTTTTATGATCCCTTTTAGCTCTGGAAGGTCAGTAGTAATGGCCACAATTGATTGCTTTTTCTGGGGAGTGGGAAGAAGGGCTTATTATATTTGGTGTTTGCCTAGATTCTTAGATTTGTAGATCCCTGCATTCAAACAAATGTTAGACATTTTCAGCCATTATTTCTTCAAATATTCTGTCTCTCTTTTCCTTTGGGTAGTCTTTTTTTTTTTTTTTTTAATTCAGCTCATCATGGGGGTACATAAGTTCAGGTCATATACATTGTCCATATCCCGCCCATCCCCCTGAGTCAGAGTCCCAAGCGCGTCCATTCTCATTCTCCAGACAGTGCACCTGGCACTCATCTTGTAGTCATACTTATAATGTGTACATTGGTCTGCTTGATTGTGCACCACAAGTCTCTTAGAATCTGTCCACTTTTCTTTATTTTTCTCTTTGTTCCTCAGACTTGATTTTAATTGCCCTAACTACAAATTCTCTGATTGCTTCTACTGTTTGCTTAACTAGCCTTTGGAACTCCCTTGTCCCCAGTGTACTCTTTTTTTTTTTTTTTTAAATTCAGGATATTATGGAAGCACATTTTGGTTACATGTAATGCGTTTCCCTCATCCAAGGCAGGGCTACATGCATGTCCTTCCCCCATACAGTCCACTTCGCTGCCATTAGTTGTGGATTTACCCTCACCCACCCCCACTCTCATCCCCCCATACCCCCCACCTGACTGGCACCCAGTGGGTATTACTACCATTTGAACACCTTAGTGTTGATCAGTTAGTACCAATTTAATGTTGAGTACATGTGGCGCATGTTTTTCCATCCTTATGATGCTTCACTTCAAAGGATGGGCTCAATCTCTATCCAGGATAATATAAGAGGTGCTGGTTCACCACTGTTATTTGTAGTTGAGTAGTATTCCATGGTGCATGTATACCACATTTTATTAATCCACTCATGTATTGATGGGCACTTGGGTTGTTTACACATCTTTGCAATTGTGAATTGTGCTACTATAAACATTTAGGTGCAGATATCTTTCTTATAGAATGTCTTTTTTTCCTTTGGGTAAATACCTAGTACTGGAATTGCTAGATTAAATGGTATTTCTATTTTTACCTCTTTCAGGTATCTCCAAATTACTTTCCACAGGGGTTGTACTGATTTGCATTCCCACCAGCAATGTAAGAGTGTTCCAGTCTCTCCACATCTATGCCAGCATTTGTTGTTTTGGTGTTAGGGGATATCTCATTGTAGTTTTGATTTACATTTCCCTAATGACTAGAGATGTTGAGCACTTTCTTATATGTTTTCTGGCCATTAGTCTGTCTTCTTTTAAAAAGGTTCTGTTTATATCTTTTTCCCATTTATTGATGGAGTTGTTGAATTTTTTCTTGTTAATTTTTTTGAGTTCCACACAGATTCTTGTTATCAGCCCTTTATTGAATGTGTAGAAAGCAAATATTTTCTCCCATTCTGTAGGTTGTCTATTCACTTTAATGATAGTTTCCTTGGCGGTGCAAAAGCTTTTTAATTTGATCAGGCCCCATTTGTTTATTTTTGTTGTTGCTGTGATTGCTTTGGGGCTCTTCCAGTATAATTTTTATTTCATATATTATACTTTTCAGCTACAAAATTTCTTTATAGTTTCTTTTCATAATGTCTATTTCTTTATTGATATTCTCATTTTTATACATTGTTTTTCTGTCTTTGTCCATGAGTCCATGACTAAATTTAGCTCTTTGATCCTCTTTTAATTAGTTGTTTTAAAATTTTGTCCAGTGATCTGACGTTGGGGCTTCTCAGGTATATTTTCTGTCAATGTATTTTGTTCCTTTGAATAGGCCATCCTTTCCCATTTCTGTGCATTCTTGTGATTTTTGTTATACTTGAAAACTGGCTATTTAACTCCTATAACTTGGTAACTCTGGAATGATGTTCTTCTCCTTCCCCAGCATTTCTTTTGTGTTTTTTTTTTGTTTGTTTGTTTTTAATTATTGTAGAATATCTCTGTGCCAATAATCAGCTTACAGTGAAACCTTACCATTCTCTGGTCTTTTCTGACCCTATTTCTTTCCCAGAGCATGTGTGCTATCTTTCTCAATTACCCCATATATGAAGTTGTTGAAGTTGTTTTTGAATGTCCAAAAAATAGGTTCAGCTCTTTTAATAAAGTCCTCTGGATGCTGCATTGGGCAGTTAGAGTTGGAACAATGGCAGACAGCCTCTGTGCCTCTACTTTAGTGATCAGAAGCAGTAATATGCAATCAGAACACAGAACTACAATATTTGGAGGACAAAATCTTTATTGCCCAACTGGGCTCCAGCAAGCTACACCAGACCTGAATATTGCCATGCCTACTGTTGTCTCTCCAAGGCCTGGGTAGGACAGATAGCCACTACCTACCACACTGAGGACTGAAATTGGAATATTAACTACAATTACTGGTAATTGAATTTACCAGCCAAGCTTTCCTCTGTAAGTTGCCAGCACTCAAATAGACTCCAGAGTTCCAAAATAGTTACTTTAGACAGATTATGCTAGTACAATTGTTGTCTAATTGAAAAGACATATTCCTGGTGTTTTCTACTGTGCAGTCTTCCATAATTTCACCTCTCATATCACTGCTTTTATTTTGCTTTTGTGTTACTTCCTTACTTCAACTTATTAAAGGCAAACTATAAATTTCACATACTTATTGCCATGTACTCCTATCCTAGTTAACTCCTCCCCTTATCTACATATTGTCACAATTACCCTTTACATATATATGTTTTTTCCATTTATAAAGCTTTTTCACATAGGTAACATATTTCTTATTAGCTTTCTTCTGTACATATTAAAGCTCTCATTCCATAGGGAAGAAACCAAGGTTCAAAGAATTCAATGATTTTCTCAGTATCATGTAACTGCTAAGAGTGCAAGACAAACGAGAATCAATTGGTGTTTAGTGAAGGGCTTGGGAATTGGAGAAGAGTGCATATTTGATCTTTGTGACCACAGAGTATGGAGCTAGGAAAAACGGAAGAAGTTGCAGATTTATCAGATATCACCGGACATTGCTACATACAATGTCCTATTCCAGATCTTCTTTGTGGCTGCATATAGATTTATAGATTTCTCTTACCTGCCTTAATTACCTAAAATATTACTACCTGTCCTTCAAGAGCCAGATTTCTTATAACCATTTTATTAATGTTTTCTCAAATCACTGGCAGGCAGCTCTCTCCTCTATACTCCTCACTATGATTTTTATGCAATCTTGTTTAAAGTATACCACATATTATTATGATTATTTGTTCTCATTTGTGTCCTTCTAGTACTCAGTAAACTTCTTGAGGGCAGGGACCATGTCTTACTCATCTTTGTATCTTCAATGCTTATTAGCGTGTCTTATATATAATCTATGATGAATAAATGATTTATATGCCTCTCTCTACTCATCTGTAAAACTGAAGTTAAAATAATACCTACCATTTTAGGGTTACTGTGATAAATGAAATCAATAATGTATGTACAAAGTGCTTAGAACAGTGTCAGGAATATAGTAAATGTCCAATAAATGTTAATCATTGTGGTTATTATTACCATCACTATGACTATTAAGTTGCTGTTAAATAAGCCAGATTCAGAGGGATAAATACTACATAATACCATTTATATTAGGAATCTAAAATAATCTAACTGATAGAAGCAGAAGTTAGATGATAGTTGCTGGGATCTGTAGGGGGAGGAGAAAAAAGGGAATCATTATTCAAAAGGTGCAAAGATTTAGTTATGCAAGATAAATAAGTCCTAGAAATCTACTACATAGCCTAGTGCCTATAACTAACAACACTGTACTGTATACTTATGCATTTACTAAGAGGGTAGATATCATGTTAAATGTTCTTATGACAAAAATAATAATAATAAATAAAGAGGGTAGGAGAAAAATAAGTTAATTAATTTTAAATTATACTGGAAAAATAGGATTAGAACCCATGTCACAAAGTCTTATGTACATTCTACTATTCCTGCTGTATCAGCTAACTCTTGCTGCCAAGTCTAACCCCCCCATCACAACTCCCTTGTGGTGCTCCAGCTGAGTCTAGTCTCTTTAGGTAAAACAACTTGTTCAGAATCTTTCTGAATTCCTTTTCCTCCGTTAATCTATCCAAACTCAGTCCTATTTCTTCAACATTTTCCCTTCTATTATGAAATAAAGGATATCAATGAATTTTAATGAGCTAAAGATTAATTCTTGAGTAGTCGCTATGTTTTTTCTGATTACCCACAACATGTAAAATGACATGATCCAGATAATAAATACTAGGGGTCCAGACAGTCATTAGGATGGAGTAACAAATAGAAAATTAATAGAATATTTAACAAATCATAGATTATCCCAGTCTCCCTATTCAGGGGCTTTGACAATTTTTGACTATGACTCATAGTAATAAAATATATTTTAAACCATGACTCAATACAAAATGTACATATATATACCCACTATACAATATATGCATGTGTGTATAGCTAACAAAAAGTAAATGTTTCACCAACCTATATAATGTTAAAACATTATATAGGCAACATTATATATGTTGAACCATTATATATGTTGCCATTTTCTATTCCATTCCATTTCATTTTAAAACTCCAGTCATTCTCTTAAATTGGATGGCAACTTTTAAAAACACTATTCTAATTTAAACCTTCCAATTTATGTTATACAGGTAATAAAACTGAGTCCCAAGGAAATTTACTTATTGTCACACAACTTAAATGATTAAATACCTTGTAGCAGTGTTAGAACATTGATTTTCTTCAAAGCAATATGGCATTTGACAAACTCCCAAAAGTCTGAAATTATTTAAAAAATAATAAATGAAAATGATCCATTTAGAATGTTGTGCTTGTTGTGTAAATGGGCACTGAGCCTTGATTTCCAGATGTCTTTGGATGCTAATTGTACCTATGGAGAGATGTTCTAATCTCTTAGCTCCTGTGTGTTCAACTACTTACAAGTTGCCTTTTTTCTACTTTTTACTTTTTATGTACCCTTCACCCTTTTTCCTAAAAATAAACCAGCTGTTCTTTTACAGTCACTCTTCAAAAGTCATCTTTTTGGTGAAACTGAAACTGGACTTTGTAATTGAAGGATGGAAAAGGAAGTAACTATAATTATAGTATTTTCATGAATTTTCCTCTGTAATGCTTCAGGCCTCTGTATTTTTTGTTAGCTCTTCTTTGTTTATAAATATCCAGAGCTAGACTCATCGGGCTGCATATTTCCAAGAGCAGAGACTGCCTTGTCAGTTTCCCATAAAATATTAAAAAATATTTTATAAACAAATATACACTATAATTTTGAGTTGCCAATGTAATACATGTAAATTATTTGGAAGCGAATTTTAGTGAACTTGACATGTTTTTCTAGCTTTTAGTTTATATGCACACACACACATATACATATATATGTTTTTGTTAAAGAAATAAAGACCAATGAAACTCAATGAAACTGATGGGTCAGCAGTCTGGAATGTCAGTTCTTGGTGTGATCTTGGCCAAAGAATGACCAGTCACACCTAAAGAAAGGTAAGCATGAAACAAGGTTTATTGAGAGAAAGATAGGATTATAGAGAAAAAAGGAAGATACAGGTTTACAGGGCAAGAGCAAGACACATTCGCCACAGACGATGAATGGACCCCTTGTGGTAACAAAAAGGCCTTGTTCATGGTCTGGGGCCTTGTTTTATAGTGTCTGGATTGGGCCTTTCTCGTGGTTCAGGTGTGACCACGGAATCACTTTGATGGACAGTTGGGAATAATATGACTTCAGTGTACTGCACATGTGGATCTCCCATAATCCTCTCTGAAAGCCCATGGGGGAGCGGTGGTGAACCAAAATGTAGATTTAAGCTAATGACATGATAATTAGCCTTAGGGTGTCTTAGGTCACCTTCCAGACCCCATTGTAGCTGTGCTGGTTGATCCGCAGACTAGAGAATCCTCTGCATTCTTTAGCAGTTTGCACGCTAAGTTATGAATGGCAGATTTGTAGGGCGTTCCCTCATCCCCCAGATTTAGCAATTGCTCTGGGTGCCTGCCTTTGTCCCCAGGAGTGGCGAGAGGTCCCTGGCTGTCTACCTAACAAAACTGTCTTTGCATCATTTATTTCTGAATTTAAAAATATGACTGTTCCTGACAAGAAAGAAGTGTTTATTTCTTCAAGGTGTAGGAAGCAAAATTTACTTTGTCCAGAATGGATCAAACTACTATTGGAAAGTTAGAGCTTTTCAACTCTAAAATTCAGCACTTCTGCAATACAGGAAGCTTCCCTATATATGAAACAGAATCATTTTAAGATTGAGAAATTAGATGGTATTGCTATTTTTATCTTTATTGCTTCATGAGTTTATAAATTTTAGAGTTTGGGAAAGCCTGTGCAAATGTGATACTTTGAGCAAAGATACTTTGTAAATCAAAGGGAAGTTTTGCATATCAAATAACAGGAAAAGAAAGAGAGATTAAAGTTGGAAAACTGAGTAAGAAAGGGAAACAATAGAAAGAAAGAAGAACAGAGATATATAGAATTAATAGAAATCTAGACACAACCAATGGACATGGACATGGAGAGCATTGTAGAGGGGAAGGGCATGCCTCTAAACTTCACTTGGGTGAGGCAAAGACATAAAATGTAACCAGAAGATATTTGCACTTCTTTGTTTATTGCAACATTATTCAAAATGGCTAAAATGTGGAATCAGCTTAAGTGTTTATCAATGGAAGAATGGATAAAGAAAATGTGGTATATGTACACAATGGAATATTATTTAGCCATGAAAAAGAAGGGGATTTTTGTCATTTGCAGAAACATGGATGGATCTAGAGGACATTATTTCAAGTGAAATAAACCAGGCACAGAAAGACAAATATTGCATTTTTACTCTCATATGTGGGGCCTAAAAAAGATTGATTTAATGGAGGTAGTGAATAGAATGTTGGCTACTAGAGATTGGTAAAGGTGGTGGGAAGGGGTAATGAAGAGATGTTGGTTAATGGGTTATACTGTTAAATAGAAGGAACAAGTTCTAGTGTTCAGTAGTGCAATAGGGCAACTATAGTTAACGATAATTTATTACATTTCAGAATAGCTAAAAATTTTCAAATGTTCCCAACATAAAGCAATGATAAATGTTTCATGTGAATCATGTCCCAATTAACCTGATTTGATCATTATATGCTATATGCTTGTATCAAAATATAACATGCACTCCATGAATATGTACAATTATTATGTATCAATAAAAAATTTAAAAAAGAAATATAGAGTAGAGAAAGAATGGAGGATAATGAAGGAAGTAAAAAGAGAGGGAATAGAGGAAGGAGGGAATGGAAGAATGAATTAATGCATGAAAGAATAAACTAAGGAAAGAAGGGGAGAGTGAGGGAAGAAAAGAAGGAAAGAAGAAATGGAAATAAAAAGAAACACGGAAATAGAACTGGAAGATTTGGAGAAGAAATTAATGCATAACTTTGTTTTTCATTTCCTCAAACTATGTGTTTAGCTCTACTATCATATTGCCAAATAAAATCATTATTATTCTTACTTAAAGGGAAGTTTATTGAATGTATTTTCATCCCAAATGAATGACAGTTTAATGAAACAATGTTCATATTTCTCCCAACTCACAAAAATTAATTCAAGATGGATATCAGACTTAAATATAAGATGTGAAACTTTAAGAATTCAAGAAGAAAATGTTGGTAAAGCTCTTATAGAGATCAGCCCAGGCAAAGAATTTATGAAGAAGACCCCCAAAGCAATCACAGCAGCAATAAAAATAAATAAATGGGACCTGATCAAATTAAAAAGCTTCTACACAGCCAAGGAAACTCCCATTAGAGCAAACAGACAACCTACAGAATGGAAGGAAAAAAAATTGCTTTCTACATATCCAATAAAGGGCTGCTAACAAGAATCTATATAGAGCTTAAGAAAATTAACAAGAAAAAATAAACAACCCCATTAAAAAGTTGGCAAGGACATGAACAGAAACTTTTCAAAAGAAGACAGAATAATGGTCAACAAATATATAAAAAAAAGTGCTCAACATCTGTAATCATAAGGGAAATGAAAATCAAAACCACAATTAGATATCATCTAACTCCAGTGATGATGGCTTTTATCAAAGTCTCAAACAACAAATGCTGGCTTAAATACAGAGAGTTAGGGACACTCTTACAGTGCTGGTGGGACTGCAAATTAGTACAACCTATGTGGAAAGTAATTTGAAGATATCTCAAGGAACTAAAAAGAGAAATACCATTCGATCCAGCAATCCCACTAGTAGGCATTTACCCAAAGGAAAAAAAGACATTCTATAATAAAGACATCTGAATTTGAATGTTTATCACAGCACACTTTACAATTGCAAAGATGTGTAAACAACCCAAGTGCCCATCAATACATGAGTGGATTAATAAAATATGATATATGTATACCATGGAATACTACTCAACCATAAAAAACAATGGTGAACTAGCACCTCTTATATTATCCTGGGTGGAGCTAGAGCCCATTCTTCGAGATGAAGAATCACAATAATGGAAAAACAAACACAGAGGTACTCACCATCAAATTGGTACTAACTGATCAACACTTAGGTGCTCACATGGAAGTAATATTCATCAGGTGAGGGGCAGGTGGGAGGGGGATGTAGGGGATGGGTAAACTAATAACTAATGGGTACAGAAGGCACTGTATAGGTGATGGGTACACTTGTAGCTCTGGTTTGGGTAATGCAAAGGTAGTATATGTAACCAAAATGTAACCCCATAATATTCTTAAATTTAAAAATGAAATAAATAAATAAACTGGAAAAAAATTTTCTTCACAGCCAAGGAAACAATGAACAGATCAAACAGACAACCTACACAATGGGTGAAAACATTTGCATGCTATATATCCAATGAAGGACTAATAAGCAGAATCTAAAAAGAACTGAATCAAATCAGCAAGAAAACATCAAACAACCCTATGAAAAAGTGGGCAAAAGACATGAACAGAACATTTTCAAAAGAAAATAGACTAATTGCCAATAAACATATGAAAAAATGTTCCATGTCATTAATCATCAGAAAAATGCAAATCAAAAGCACAATGAGATACCACTTAATGCCAGTGAGAGTGGCTTTTATCAAAAAGTCCTAAAACAAAAGATGTTGGTGAGGATACGGAGAAAAAGGAACACTGGTACACTGTTGATGGGACTGCTAACTAGCGTAGCCTCTGTGGAACATAGTTTGGTGATTCCTCAAAGAATTAAAAGTAGACCTACCATTTGATCTAGCAATCCCAGTACTGAGCATTTACCTAAAAGAAAAAAAAGTCATTTTTTAAAAAAGACGTTTTGCACCAGAATGTTTATAGCCGCACAATTCACAATCCCAAAAATTTTGAATGAACCCAAGCACCCATCAATTCATGTGTGGATTTATAAAATGTGGTATATGTATACCATGGGGTACTACTCAATCATAAAACATAAATTAATACCTTTTGGAACAATCTGGATGGAACTGGAGACCATTCTCCTAAGTGAAGTATCACAAGAATGGAGAAACAAATATTACATATATTCACTATTAAATTGGAACTAACCAAGCAGTAGTCATGTGCACAGATGGAAGTAAAACTCAACAGAAATCAAGCAGGTAAGAGTGAGGAGGAGGGGAAGGGTGAAATCATGCCTAATGTGTACAATGTACACTATCTGGGTGATGAAAACACTTATACCTTTGACTCAAGCAGTACAAAAGCAATCCATGTAACAAAAACATTGGTATCCTCATGATATTGTGAAATAAAAAGGAAAAAAAAAGAACAGCAAAAAAATAAAAGTAAAAAAAAAAGAGTCTTGATCTTAATATTGAGTGATCTTTGGTGTCATTTGTAAGCAACTTCTCTGTAAATTAATCTATAATAATCTAACTTCAGGATGCTAAAGTGAATAATTATGACTTACTTGTAGAATTGGCAAGGGATTTTAAGATTATTTGGTTTTCACATGAAAGGTTAGCACCAGCACTATAGTTTACAACATACAATAGAAATCACTAATTAAATGCTCCAGAGTCAAGAATGGGACAAGAGTTATCAATTCAGAGGAGATATCAGTGATGTAAGGCATCAATAACATCACTGAAATTATTTACTCTTCTTTATGGGCTTTATATTATATGAGCAGGGATAACCACAAAAGAATTTAGGAGATAAAATATAAATCTGATTAAAGGATAAAAAATTCCACAGAAATTTTCATCCCTACTTTTCCTTCTAAATATGATGTGCATGATATCAGGGGTGAAAATTATCTTTTATCCCTATAGATTAGTAATTTTACTATACTAGCAGTTGTCTTCTTCATTGAAATATGTCACTGCTTTGAGCTGAGATCAATGTTATTTAAGGAATGTGTAATTTTATGAAATATGTGAAAGGAAGCATAAATAGCATCTTCAAAGGCAGATTATAAGTTTAGTAACACATCGACCAGAAAAAGTAATAGCAAAACCATTGTTTTGTAAATATTGGCTAACCGTGACAACTAGATGAGTAAATATACAAACATTTATATTGGAAGTAAAAAAATATTAATAAAGGTATTTTATTGTGAAGCCCAAACACAAACTTGGCTTTGACTGCTGTTCTAGGAAGCTCAGCTTCTCTGCTGAAGGACATCTACCCTTATGTGCTTTGGCAGATCTCCAGTGTTTCCTGGGAGAAAGTAATATCTCTATTTACATACCAAAGCAAATGAGGGATTCATCCTCAATAGACCTCTAATGGGACGTGAAAATGCTCTATGAATTAGGAGTTTCAAAAATTTCCCTTCCTAAAGCCAGGCTACCTCCTTCTTTGTCACACAACGCTTAGCACACTGTAATATCTTGCTGAGAAGCAACCAAGACAAGCCTAAGAAAGAATTAAAAGTTGCTATGCAAGTGGTTTTTGAATTAAATAACTTTTTTGAGTAAATATATAGAAAAAGGGAGGAGTCAGTTCTAGGATCTGGGCCCACTCTAATTGTTTTACTCTTTTGGACATCCACAGAATTATACAGAGAAATGATCAATTGCAGTTCTGCACTTCATGAAAAAGGATGAATATCCCATAACCGGAAGGTAGCTAACTTGATTTTTACTATGGAAGAATATCTTAAATGACCATTTCATATTTTGGGTATTTACTAGTATGCATTTTCCATTTTTAGGATTTCTTTGTATAGCCTGGATCATACAGTACAGTACATAGAAACAAATGCTAAATTGGGGTGAGGTTCCAAAGCCAGTCTATCACAGATGTCTTCATCAAGGTTCTCTTACTCAGATGTTTCTCGCTATTGTCCCCTCTCCACAGGGCTCACCATCTGGTGCCTCGATTTTGCATCAACTTCAGGCATGTCCGTGTCTGAGTGGGTGTGGAGGTTAGCAGAGAAGCTAGGGGTCCTCCTGTGCACTCGCTGGCCGGGTGGGCGCTGCCCAGCTCCCAAGCTCTATTCTCTATTGTTTATCTTGCACTTCCAGACTTTGTGATCCTATCTCACATTTACCATTTTTTCCCCTGCATTGGGTGTCCCAGCTGTTTCTCTGCAGTTTCACAATGCTGTTCTTGCAGGAAGCCATCCACTCGTAGGTATTCATCCGAGTTCTTCACCTCCTTCTCTGGGAGCAGAGAGCCAGGAGGCCCTGGCTTGGGCAAGGCAAATGCATTGCATGTAAAAAAAATGTTTGTACCTCCATAATATCCTGAATTAAAAAAAAAATAAATTCTGTGTAAGAACAGCATTTAGCAAATAGCTATTAAAAAAAAGAGAGACCAATATTTTAGGTGCATTGGGACATCCATTTAAAATCAAAACAAAAACTAATTTATTGTAAAAAAATAAATAAATAAATTTTAATTATAATTCAAAATCACTCAGATATATAAATATATGTACATTCACACTTCTTTTTGGACATAAGTCTGATAAAAACAGATATTAATGCATTCTAGGGTGAGTTTATGAGGAATCAAAATAATAAGCAGTCTATTTTTCCCAAATATATTTTTTCACATTTAAAAGAGTTTATATAAGATACAATAGTTGATATATATGAAAGCCATAATGACCATTTATTGAAATAATACATGCTAAATATAAACCCTATGTAATGTTGCATTCGTAAATACCTACTGTACTAAAAAAAAAAAAAAGCTTCTCTTACTCATTTGGCACTGAATGCTTCTTTAAATATATGAAAAATAAAGAAGGATGCAAATATGAATTAAATAATCATAGTATCTCAACAAACAGGACATAAAACACTCAGAGGTTGGTTTTTTTCAGATATTTGTGTTTAAAAGGTTTCTGTAAGTGTCCAAATATTTTCTTTCACAATTGAATTGTGCCATCTGTCAACTTTTAACCATTCTAAAAGTGCACTTCCTTCTTTGCTGCATCTAATTAAAAACAAATGAGTTTTTTTATTTCATCACTGAAAACCCCTTTCTTCAATGAAATGACTATCATAATAGTAATTGAGATGATTCCTCATATTTATGAAATGTTTTTATTTTCTCTTAAAATTCCTTTGAGAAAAGCAAAGGAAGTATTGACCAGATTGAGATTGAACTCTTTTCCCGTTCAATCAAACAGTTATCCTTGTTACCTCCCCTCCTCACTCCCTCCCTCTCATTATCTTTCTCTCTTTCTCACTCACTCTCACTCTCTTTTCCTTTATTGCTTAACATCAATTGAATCCTTGGTATAATTCAAGTATTGTGGTAAAATACTTTGCATAGGGGAGAAAAAAATGGCACAGTGGAGGTAACCTCCTGGGTTCCTCCTCCCAGAGAGGGAGGCGTAGATCTCGGTCTGCTACCCATGAGGGGATCGCTCCCCTGCAAGAAGAGCATTGTGAATTGACAGAGAATCAGTGTGGGACACAATAACCACAGAACGTCTTGCTTCCTCACTGACTTTCACGTCCACTCAGACAGGGATCTGGTTGAACTCAGTGAAAAATAACCAGAGGAGACATGGGGCTACGTGGAGAGAAGACATTAGTGGGAAGCATCTTGAACTCCCCGAGCTCTGTGCCAGGACTGCACCAGGTGGGGGAGGGACTGGTCTGGGCTACTGCTGGAGGCAGTTAGGAGACAGGTAAATTGCCTCTACCACTCAGTGGGTCCAGAACAATGGAAGTGAACACTAAATAGGGGACTCTAACCTGGAAACTGCCACAGGCTAATAGGCCTGCTCAGGGTGGATCAGAAAGAGCGAGAGCTCCTGCTAGACAGGTGTGAGATTGCGGGAGGGTGACATAAGAGAGACAAGGGGGCATTCTGATGACTCAACCCCCTGACCCGGCACCTGCCAACCCCTAACAGTCATCCCCACTGCTAGCACTCTGCAACAGGCGGTCACCACTTTCGGGGTCCACAACCCAGCCACTACAGTGTGATAGGGTGTCAGATGGCTCCCTTCCCCTAGCCCAGGGACTCTCATGACAAGCTCGGCCCTTACACTACCTATGGTCAACTAGCCAGACCTGTATTGATCTGTGAACTCTGAGTGCATCCCCAGCAGTGAGTGACTAATGCCCCCCAAGACTTGCAGGCACTGGGGTACTGGGCAGACTGTGGCACCACCCCCTCCCCCTAGACAGCATCTTTCATGCCAAAAGTGGTAGGTGCCAACTCTGGAGGTAGGGAGAGACAAGAAAAGCTGCTCTCTCTCAGGAACTAGAGTGAATCCGTGGGCCCTGGCACAGATTAAAAGTTGACAGTCCAGGGACTTTACTTGTTAGACTAGTTTTGGTGATCTGTATGGATCAAAACCCTGGGGCTGGACTCCTGCCTCTGGTTGTCTGCCAACAGTCGGATCCACCACCAGGGAACAAAAACCCTGGCAAGAGGACAAAACAGGCTCCCCAAATAACCCCTCCCACCAGGGGAAGCCTACCAACTGTGGTAGAGGAACCCTGAAAAACACATAAGTGGCTCCCCCTCATAATAGAGCAAGCAAGCATAGAAGTGCACACATCCAAGCTGTTAGGCAGCAGCTGTGAACTGCCTTGTCATACATCATCTACTGGAACAGAACCTGGACATGGCATGTTACTTTCCAAATGAAAACTGTAAGGAGGGAAGGACTCAGCCAAAGAACTCTGTAAGTATGAAGAATCAAATGGAAAATACACCCCCAAAGAAGAATATCAGCCCTCTAGCAATGGACATTAACAAAATTCAGAACACGAAGATGACAGAAGAAGAATTTCAAACATGGATCATAAGAAAACTCAAAGATATACAAGATAAAATGGATAACAAACACAAAGAAACCACAAAAAAAGTCCAGGACACGGAAGCAAAATTCACTAAAGAAATCAAAATATTAAAGAAAAATCAAACCAAACTATTGGAAGTGAAGAATTTATTCAGGGAACTACAAAACACAGTGGAAAGCATGAAAAACAGGGTAAATCAAACAGAAGAAAGAATATCAGAGACTGAAGATAACACCTTCCAATTAAATAAGTCAGTCATAGAGATAGAGAAAAGACATAAGAGAAAAGAACAAAGCCTGCAAGAAATGTGTGATTATTTCAAGAAGCCTAACATGAGAGTATGGGCATTTCTGACGGTGAAGAAGATAATACACAAAGGTTGGATAAGCTATTTGAGCATATAATAGAGGGAAATTTCCCAGACATTGCTAAAAATCTAGATATCCAGGTACAAGAAACCCAAAGACCCCTGGGAGATTCATTGCAAATAGGAAGACACCATGTCATGCAGTCTCAAGACTGACCAAAATATCCACTAAGGAGGCCCTTCTTCGAGCTGTAAGGAGAAAGAAACAGGTAACATACAGAGGAAAGCCCATCCGAATACCGCCAGATTTCTCAACTGAAACCTTGCTAGCAAGAAGAAACTGGGGCTTGATTCTCCCTCTTCTGAAACAGAATAATGACCAGCCTAGAATCTTGTACCCAGCTAAGGTAAGTTTGTATACAAAGGAGAAATTAAGGCATTCTTAGATAAACAAAGACTGAAGGAATTCACCAAGACAAGACCAGCCATCCAAGAAGTACTCAAAACAGAGTACACATGGACCAGCACAAGAAATACCCACAAATGTAAAACTACTCAAGAGTTAAAGGTCAAAGGCCAGATACCACAATGGCTCAAGACAGAAAACATAGCAATGAAGTTCTACTCAACAGGATGAACAAAAACCTGTCCCAACTATCATCTCTCTCAATAAATATGAATGGCTTGAACTCCCCACTCAAGAGACATACGGTGGCCCAGTGAATAAAAAAAATAGAAGCCAGCTATCTTAAGTCTCCAAGAAAAACACATCTAACCTGCAAGGATGCATTTGTACTGAAAATAAAGGGTTGGAAATTGATATTTCAGGCAAACGGAGGCCAAAATAAAGCTGGTGTGGTGGTTTTAATTTCAGAAAACTTAGTTTTTAAATCAACAAAAGTAATGAAAGACAAAGATGATCACTATATACTGGTGAAGGGTACAATTCGACAAGAAGATATAACTATACTTAATATGTATGCACCCAACATAGGTGCACCCAGATTCATAAAGCAAACACTACTTGATCTACATCAAATGATAAACAACAACATAATAGCCAGAGACTTCAACACTCTGCTGACAGCACAGAACAGATCCTCCAAACAGAAAAGAAACAAAGAAATAATGGACTTAAACAGAACACTAGAGCAAATGGGCCTGACTGACATTTACAGGACATTCTATCCAAAATCCACTGGATATACGTTCTTCTCATCAGCTCATGGGACATTCTCTAAGACTGACCACATCCTAGGACACAAATAATGTCTTAAAAAATTTAAAAAATAGAAATTATACCATCCATCGTCTCAGATCAAAGTGGAATAAAAGTAGAAATCAACCCTAACAGAAATTCTCATTTCTAAACAAAACTGTGGAAATTAAACAACCTTCTGCTGAATGATTATTTTATAAACTAGGAAAACAAGATGAAAATCAAAAGATTCTTTGAACTAAATGACAAAGGAGTCCCAAGTTATCAAAATCTGTGGGACAGAGCTAAAGCAGTCCTGAGAGGAAAGTTTATTTCCATAAATGTCTATATCCAAAAGACTGAAACTTCACAAATAGACAACCTAGTGAATACACTCAAAGAGCTGGAGAAAGAACAACAGACAGACCACAAACCTAGCAGAAGAAGGGAAATTAATAAGATCAAATCAGAAGTAAATGAAATGGACAACAAGGAAACTATACATCAGATTAATAAAACAAAAAGTTGGTTCTTTGAAAAGATAAACAAAATTGACAACCCTTTGTCTAGACTAACTAAGAGCAGAAAAGAAAAATCTCTGATAAGCTCCATCAGGAGCATGAAAGGAGAAAATACAACTGATGCCAAGGAGACAAAAGATCTCATCTATGAATTCCACAAAATCCTTTGGACTTACAAACTGGAAAATGTGAAGGAAAAGGACAAATTTTTAGAAACACAAAGCCTCCCTAGGCTCAACCAGGAAGAAATAGAATTCCTGAACAGATGAATATCAAGCACTGAAATTGAAACAATAAAAAACCTTCCCCCCCAGAAAGTCCCAGACAAGATGGTTTCACACCTGAATTTTACCACACCTTCAAAGAAGAACTGGTGCTTATCCTGCAAAAGTTATTCCACAACATCGAGAAGGATGAAATCCCCCCCAGGACATATAATGAAGCCAATATAACCCTGATACCAAACCCAGGAATGGGCACAACAAAAAAGGAAAATTACAGACCAATATCCTTTATGAATATGGATGGAAATATTCTCAACAAAATCCTAGCAAAACGAATCCAGGTGCTTAACAAGAAAATAATCCATCATGACCAAGTGGGCTTCATTCCAGAGATGCAAGGATGGTTTAACATATGCAAATCTATAAATGTAATTCACCACATAAATAGAAGGAAAAACAAAGATCATATGATCCTCTCAATAGATGCAGAAAAAGCATTTGACAAAATTCAATATCATTTTATAAGAACGCTTAATACAATAGGCATAGAAGGGGCCTACCTAAAAATGATACAAGCCATATATAACAAACTAACAGCCAATATCATACTGAATGAGGAAAGATTGAAAGCATACCCACTTAGAACCGAAACCAGAGAAGGTTGCCCACTTTCCCCATTGCTGTTCAACATAGGGCTGGAAGTCCTTGCATGAACAATTGGGCAAGAGAGCAGAATCAAGGGCATCCAAAGGGGGAAAGAAGAGATCAAACTCTCACTCTTTGCTGATGGTATTATATTATATCTAGAAAACCCCAAGGATTCAACCAATAGACACTTGGAATAGATAAATGAATTCAGTAAAGTCTCAGGATACAAAATCAATACACACAAATCAGAGGCATTCCTGTACACCAATAACAGTCAAACTGAGAACCAAATCCAAGACTTAATACCCTTCACAATAGCAACAAAGAAAATACTGTACCTAGGAATGCATTTAACTAAAGAGGTAAAAGGCCTCTATAGGGAGAATTATAAAACACTGTGGAAAGAGATAGCAGAGCACGTATACAGGTGGAAAATCATACCATGCTCATGGACTAAAAGTATTAACATTGTTAAAATGTCTATAGTACCCAAAGTGATCTACAGATTCAATGCAATCCCTATTAAATTACCAATATCATTTTTCACAGACATAGAAAAAATAATTTTACGCTTCTCTTGGAACCAGAGAAGGCCTGATTTAGCAAAAGGAATTTTAGGCAATAAGAAAAAAAAATGGGAGGTGTTAATTTACCAGACTTCAAACTGTACTACAAGGCTGTTGTTATTAAAGCAGCTTGATATTGGCACAACAACAGAGACCCAGACCAGTGGAACAGAACTGAGAATCCAGATATAAAACCATCCTCATATAGCCATCTCTTCTTTGACAAAGCAGACAAAAACATACACTGTGGTAAAGATTCCTTATTCAATAAATGGTGCTGGGAAAACTGGATAGCCACATGTAGAAGACAGAAACGGGACCCACTCGTTTCACCTCTCACAAAACAAAATCATGGTGGATAACAGACTTAAACCTAAGATGTGAAAACACTAGAATTCTAGAAGAAAATGTGGGAAAAACTCTTATAGACATTGACGTAGGCAAAGAATTTATGAAGAAGAATCCAAAGGCAATCACACAAACAACAAAAAATAAAAAATAAAGTGACCTTATTAAATTAAAAAGCTTCTGCACAGCTAAAGAAACTGTCACAAGAGCAAACAGACAACCTACAGAATGGGAAAAGACTTTTGCATGCTACACATCCAATAAAGGGCTGATAACTAGAATCTATTTAGAACTCAGTAGAATCACCAAGAAAAAAATCAAACAACCCTATGAAAAAGTGGGCAAAGGACATGAATAGAGACTTTTCAAAAGAAGACAGAAGACTGGCCAAAAAACATATGAAAAAAAGATCAATATCTCTAATCATCAGGGAAATGCAAATCAAAACCACAATGAGATATCACTTATCTCTATCGAGAATGGCCCTTTTCAAAAAGTCCCAAAACAATAAATGACATGGATGCAGAGAGATAGGGACACTCATACACTGCTGATGGGACAGCAAACTAGTGCAACCTCTGTGGATAGCAATATGGAAATTCCTTAAACAGATACAAGTAGACCTACCATTTGGTCCAGCAATCCAATTATTGAACATCTACCCAAAAGAACAAAAGACATTCTATAAAAAAGACATCTGCACTTTACTGTTTATAGCAGCACAATTCACTATTGCAAAGATGTGGAAACAACCCAAGTGCCCATCAATACATGAGTGGATTAATAAAATGTGGTATATATATACCATGGAGTACTAATCAGCTATAAGAAGCAATGGTGATATAACACCTCTTGTATTTTCCTGGATAGAGCTGGAACCCATTCTACTCAGTGAAGTATCCCAAGAATGGAAAAATAATCACCACATGTACTCACCATCAAATTGATTTCACTGTCCATTACCTAAGAGTCCATATAGGAATAACATTAATTAGGTGTTGGGCAGATGTGGGGGGGGAGGGGATGTATGTATGCATACATAATGAGTGTGATGCTCACTGTCTAGGAAATGGACACGCTTGAAGCTCTGACTCAGGGTGAGAGGAGGGACAAGGACAATATACAAAACCTAAACTTTTGTACCCCCATAATATGCTGAAATAAAAAAATACTTTGCATACATTATCTCCCTTCATACTAGCAAATCTGTACCTCCCTACATTAGCAAAGTGTTAAGAATGTGAGTACCCTCTTTGCAATCTTTGTTCAGGCTTTCTTATTTGTTTCTTTCATTATTACTATAAACACATTTTGAGCATAAATTATATTTGGGGCCAAGTGCCACATATTTAAAAATCTCTGCAAGTTTATGTATACTTATAAAATATTCAATTTCAATGTTTTCAGATATTGTTTATGTGTGCCTACATTTTTGTGACTAAAAAGCCTCCAACCTACAGTACAATTCTAAGGCCCAAAGACAAACATATTCTTGAAGTTGTTGAAAATATTTATTGTATTTTCTTTCAGTGAATGTTTATTGAGTATCTATCATATGCTAAGCACTGTGCCACATGTTGAAAATATAAATGAAACACAAAAATTCTCTGTTTTCAAGATCACACTCTTGGTGAAGAAAACATGCAAGTGATAAATATAAAGCAAAAATAATAAAGGAAAAACAGAGTTTTCTGGGAGAGGCAAGAGATCACAATTTTGCTTGGATGATGAGTCAGAAACAGGGCCACAGAGGAGGTGGGCTTTAATGATGAAGTACTTTGTCAAGTGGATAACAATAATAATAACTGTCATTTATTGTGCCCCTACTTGGTCTCAGGCATTAGGCCAAGCATATAGTGATTATTATATCCATTTTAAAAATGACATAGCTGAAGTTCAAAAGGTTAAGTAACTTCCTCAATGTCACACAACATGTGAATAGCAGAAACAAAATCCAAACCTTGCTTTCTCTTATTCTGTCTACATCATGCTACCATATTTTACCATCATTTTTATAGTACTTTTTGTAAAACGTTATTTTTTTAGCCTGTGATAATATGTTTTGCAAGTTTTTCATTTATTTTTATGGTGCTTTTTATTATATTTGATAATCAAAAGTCAAGTTTTTGGTATATATAAATTATATTTTACAATGATTCCAGCCCTGTGTCTCTCACAGGGGTTTTTATAAAAATCAAATGGTATCAGAGTTTTATAGCTGAGAGAGGTGGCTCATCCCTATCATTCCAGAATTTTGGGAAGCTGAGGTGGAATGATTGCTTGAGGCCTGGAGCTCAAGACAAGCCTAGGCAATGTATCTAGACTCCCGGCTCTACAAAGAAAAAAAATTAGCTGGGTGTAGTAGTATGTGCCTGTAGTCCCAGCTACTAGAGAGGCTGAAGCAGAAAGATCACTTGAACCAAGAAATATTTGATGTTTCAGTGAGCAACCATCAATTTGTTCTACCCTAGGCAATATAGTGAGATCCTGTCTCTTAAAAAAGGAAAAAAAAAATATATATATTCCAAGATACTTAATTTTCTTTGAGGATACTTTCAAAGGTATTGGTTTACTATTTGAATTTTGGCTTGACTGTTATTGGTGTATATGAATGCCTCTGACTTGTGTGCATTGATTTTGTATCCTGAGACTTTACTGAACTCATTTATCAATTTTAGGAGTCTCTTGGTTGAATCCTTGGGGATTTCTAAATATAATATCATATCATTGGCAAAGAGTGAGGGTTTGATCTCAGCTTCCACCATTAGGACACCCTTAATTTCCCTCACTTGTCTAATTGCTCTCGCAAGGATTTCCAGCACTATGTTGAATAGAAGTGGAGACAGTGGGCAACCTTCTCTGGTTGCATTTCTAAGTGGGAATGGTTTCAATTTTTCCCCATTCAGTATGATATTGGCTGTGGGTTTATCATAAAAGGATTTGATAATTTTAAGTTATGACCTGTCTATGCCTATTTTATTAAGAGTTTTTCTGAGTGGGAATGCT
>MPIZ01001317.1:333795-371413 GCA_003258685.1 Prolemur simus | reverse complement strand
GGGGACGGGTGTATGCCTACATGATGAGTGCGTTATGCACCGTCTGGGGAATGGTCATGCTTGAAGGTGCTGACTCGGGGAGGTGGGGGGGAGGGGATGGAGGTATGGCTAGGTGGTGTGTGCCAGGCGCACTGTCTGGAGAATGGCCACGCTTGAGACTCTGACTCAGGGGGATAGGCGGGACATGGACAATGTATATAACCTGAGCTTTTGTACCCCCATGAAGAGCTGAAATAAAAAATAGAAAAGAAAAAAAAAGGTTTTTATCATAAAGGTGTGCTGGACTTTGTCAAATGCTTTTTCTGCATCTGCTGAGAGAATCATATGGTCTTTGTCCTTGCTTTTATTTATGTGGTGAATTGCATTTACAGATTTGTGCATGTTGAACCAGGCTTGCATCTCTGGAATGAAACCAACCTGTTCATGATGAATTATTTTTTTGGTATGCTGCTGAATTCTATTTGCTAAATTTTGTTGAGCATTTTTGCATCTATATTCACGAGGGATATTGGTCTGTAGTTTTCTTTTTTTGTTGTTGTTGTTGTGTCCTTCCCTGGCTTTGGTATCAAGCAGATATTGGCTTCATAGAATATATTAGGAAGGATATCATCTTCCTCAATGTTATGGAATAATTTCTGTAGTATAGGTATGAGTTCTTCTTTGTATGTATGGTAAAACTCTGAAGTGTAGCCATCTGGTCCTGTACTCTTCCTTTCCGGGAGGTTTTTAATTGCTGCTCCAATTTCTGAGCTTGAGAGTGGTCTATTCATAAATTTTATTACCTCCTGGGTGAACTTAGGGAGGTTATATGTTTCCAGGAATTGGTCCATTACCTGCTCATTATGTAGTTTTTAGTCATATAGGTTGTGAGAGACATATAAAGGGAGAACTAAGAAACACTAAGAAAAGAAATTGTAGAAGATGTAAACAGATGGAAAAATTTACCTTGCTCATGGATTCATAGAATCAATATTGTTAAAATGTACATGCTACCTAGAGTGATCTATAGAATTAATGCAATCCCTATCAAAGTGACATCATCATTCTTTACAGATCTAGAAAAAATAATTCTACAATTTGTATGGAACCAGAGAAGACCTTGTATAACAAAAGCAATCTTAAGTAAAAAGAACTAACTGGGAGGTATCTGTCTATGAGACTTCAATCTGTACTACAGGCTATAGTAATTAAAACAGCATGGTACTGGCACAAGAACACAGACATAGACCTTTGGAACAGGACTGAGAATCCAGAGATGAAACCGTCCGCTATGGTAATCTAAACTTGATAAAACATACAAAAAGTTACACTGGAGAAAAGAATCTCTTTTCAATAAATAGTGCTGGGAAAACTGGATAACTTCATGCAGAAGACTGAAACTTGATCCCTGCCTCTCACCTCTCACAGAAACCAATTCAAGATGGATAACAGACTTAAACCTAAGGCATGAAACCTTAGGAGTTCTAGAAGAAGATGTTGGGAAGACCCTTTCAGACATTGGCCTAGGCAAAGAATTTTTGAAGAAGACTCCCAAAGCAATCACAGCAGCAAAAACAAAAATAAATAAATGTGATCTGATCAAATTAAAAAGCTTTTGCACAGCCAAGGAAACTATCATTACAGTGAATAGACAGCCTACAGAATGGGAGAAGATATTTGCTCTCCACACATCTGATAAAGGGCTGATAACAAGAATCTATCTAGAACTTAAAAAAATCAACAAGAAAAAAATCAAACAACCCCATCAACAAATGGGCAAAGGAAATGAACAGAAACTTTTCAAAAGAAGACAGAATAATGGCCAGCAAACATATAAAAAATGCTCAACATCTCTAATAATTTGAAAAATGCAAATCAAAACCACAATGAAACATCACCTAACCCCGGTGAGAGTGGCCTCTCAAAAAATTCCAAAACAACAAATGCTGGCAAATATGTGGAGAGATGGGAACACTCTTACACTGCTGGTGGTACTGCAAATTAGTGCAACCTCTGTGGAAAAGAATTTGGAGATATCTTAAAGAGCTAAAAATAGAAATACCATTCCATCCAGCAATGGCACTAATAGGCATCTACCCAAAAGAGCAAAAGACATTCTATAATAAAGATACCTGCACTCGAATGTTTATGGCAGCACAATTCACTATTGCAAGGATGTAGAAACAACCCAAGTGCCCATCTGTTCATGAGTGGATTGTTAAAACTTGGTATATGTATACAATGGAATATTACTCAATTATAAGAGATGACAGTGACAGCATTTCTCATATTTTCTGGGATAGAGCTTGAACCCATTATCTGAAGTGAGGTATCATAAGATCGGAAGAACAGGCTCCACATGTACTCGCCTTCAAATTGGCACTGACTGATCAACACTATGGTGCTCATACAGTAGTAATATTCTCCAGGGATTAGGGGGTTGGGGGGGTAAACGCACAACTAATTTATGCGACGAGCTTTGTAGAGGGGAAGGAAATGTCTCTAATCCTCGCCTGGCTGAGGCAAAGACATAAAATGTAACCAAAATGTTTGTACCCTCATAATATCCTGAAATAAAAATTAAAACTAATTAAAAAAATAAAAAAAGAGTGAGAGTTTTAGAAAGGCCTTTGAGAATCTGACAAATTGAACAAGTCCAAGTTATTATTTAATTTTTTAGCTGCAACAGTTTGTTCTGTTTTATTTGTTTTACTTTCACTCTAAGTATTATGTTCTCATTTCTGTTGTTTGTAATTGTGTGGACATTTCCATGTTTTGTTGTTTTGCAATTAACTTTAAATAATTTATAGTTATAATTCTGATTTGGCAATAATTATTTGATCATCTGTTTATAATATCAACCTAGTTAATCATTTGTAAACTGGATAGCATTAGTTACTTTCCTTTTCCACTCTTACATAAGTTTGTAAATGCATGCATGAACGTCTCTTTATGTGTAGTTCCATAATATATTACAGCAATACTAAAGTCTACTTTAAGCGACCTAAGCTTCATTTTAGGTCACCGGCATATGCATGCAATAAGCTTTAGGTCCTTGACATTTCTTGAATGTTCAATCTCCTGTGGCAGCAGTAATTTCTTTCCATTTATTTTCCTGTTTTGAATGTCATTTCACAACAAGTGGTTATTTTTTTGGGGCAATTTTCTCTGACATTTACTAAGAGCTACGCATATGTCTTTGTTCATTGTTTGTTTTTAATAGTTTCTGTATATTTCCATGGATTTTTATCTTGAAACATTTATTTCTGTATTTTTAACCAGAATCTTATTCTTAGTCTCACAGTATCTGGATTCTAAAACATTTGAGTTGCTTTATTTACTTAAAAAACTAAATAATTTGTGATACTTTTAATAGTGATGGAATTACCATTTCTCACTATATTATATTTTTTAAATTCAGCTCAAAAATATATAAGGTCTGTCAGTCCCAAAGATGTGGGGTGATCTAGCACCTCTTGTATTATTCTGGATAGAGCTGGAGCCCATTCTACTAAGTGAAGTATCACAAGGATGGAAAAACAAGCACCATATGTACTCACCATCAAATTGGTATTAACTGACTTAACTGACCAACACTTAAGTGCACATATAGTAGTAACATTCACTGGATGTTGGGCAGGTGGGAGGGGGAAGAAGCCATGGGTATATTTACACCTAATGGGGGCAGTACACACCGTCTCAGAGATGGACACACTTGAAGCTCTGACTTGGGTGGGGCAAAGGCACTATATGTAAACTAAATCTTTTTACCTCCATAATATACAGATATAATGAAAGATTAAACATTAAAAACATTAAAAAATAAATCTTAGGTAACTTTACTGTCCACTTCACTTTTTCCCTGCATTTACGACTATATCTTGTAACAGAGTTGTAAACACATGTGTGTTTGACCCTTCCTGACAACAATATGGTGACTATATTACACCCATGGTGACAAAGAAGTCATCTATACTTTCCATTTCATGTATGGATTTTCATTAAGTTAATTATTTTCTAAATTTTTTCACATATTATACTTAAATATTGATTTGTATGAAGGGATCTTTTCTCTAATCCAATAACACTACACTGATTTAATATTTGCATAATATCTCTTGATTTAAAATTAATGTTATTTTCCAATTAATGAAAGAAATTAAAATAGGCAAAAAGGATGGGTATCTCTTTTTCTGTGTGAATATTTTTAGTAAGGTGATTGCATGATTTATGTTTAAGCAAAAAGCTAAAGTCTAGAGAAGTCAAGATGAAAGTTTTGATTTTAGGAGTATAAAGAGTCTTGATATATGAGGTTCTCCTTCTTCCCCACCATGAGATCTTAAAACAGAAATGAGAATATAAAAAACCCTTTGTGGAATACAAAAATAATTAAAAGTGAAAACCAGCTCTATTTATCAAGTATTTTACAAGTAATCCCCATAACTCCAGCATGTACTGGAAATTTTCTATAAATTAACTAGCTCAAAAATGATTAAGGAAATGTGTCACAGAAATTTGTATTCTACCTTCATAGTGGATTTCCAGTTCGTATACTGTGAGAACTCATTCCATCATTATTTGCTATATAACTGAATTCAACACAAGTTGTATACACATTATACCTGCTTTAAAGGAGCATACTTATTAAAATATCTGAAATGACTCATTAAATGATAGTCTTGCCTACTGAAAACGTCTTTTGATGAAAGCTACAGCAGATGATTTGTTATCTTGCATTATACACTCCTAAGAAATTTTGGATAAGATTATCTCCACTCTTGTCCTAGAATTCTCCAGTTTAGTACTGATAAGCAAGGGAGAAGGGGAGTTAATTGTGTTAGTTAATATTGAGGATAAACAAGGAATGTCAATTATGAGAAAATCCTTGATATAAATATACATAGTATTTTCTTAAATTTACAGGAAAAAATTAAAAGAAGACAAAGGATCTGTGAGCAGAATTTTTCTTGAAGTTCATAACCACCACATTGCATATTGTCACATAGAACGCCCCTTTAAGTGAACTCTGAGTACACAGGCAGAAATATGTTTCCCAAGCTTTCCAGTGTGAACACTTCTGGGTAATATCCCAGAACACATGTGGATAAGTGGATTGTAAATAGCCTTGGGCAACTAGAAAATGGACTTTGCACCCATATTATTGCTGAGAGGAATTTAAAAAGTTATTAAAAATAAGACCATTTTTATCAGCTAAAAGGGCAATCAAGCAATCCTTATATCTGAGAACATGAGATTAATTCCACATCTATTTAACTGAGATTTACTAAATGTACACCACAGGCATCATCCTGGGCTAGATGCTATGGGGCACAAAGAAATACATAATATGAACCCTGTCCTTAAGGTACTTATAAAATATGTAGAGGGAAGATTAATATGCAATAAAGCTACTGAGTAATTCATAAGACTGCACTACAAGGCATAAAGTTATATTAAAAAATCAAAGGTGGAATTTAGATGATCAATATGGTTTAAGTTCATAGAAAAGAGAGAAATGTGGACTGTCTTGATAAAGGAAGGCTTCCTGGAGGAGGTGGGACTTGAGCTGAACCATGAAGTGATTATGGATGGTAAGGAATTAGATAGATAGCAGCATGGAGTGGGGGCTATTCTATGTCTTAAGAAAAGTGAACAGTAAATAAAATCTTAAAAGCTGTACTTAATGTTGTAGGATTCCTTTTGTGAAATAAGCATTGGGAAATAGGAACAATAGAGTGGCATCCATGGACCCCTGAGCTAAGTTGCATGCTACTCTGGCTTGACCAGGGATTGGTCCTGTTGTCATACTTTCCATGTTTCCAAATTACTTTGCTGAGCCAATTTCATTATTCCTTCCTCCCAACTCATCATAATTTAATTATCATGTGGCATGTTTTGCAATAAACAAAACCATTACAGCTAAGCATATATAATATGGCACAGAGGACTTTCATGTTATGTTTGTAAACTAGCTAGACCTATTTTATAAGAAGGATTACCCACAGATGTTTCACAGAAGGATAAAGGAAAGTGAGAGAAAGAAATCCACCCACTGTGAATACGTTTAACTATTCTTACTAGGGCATCTGTGTGAATGATGCAAACTGTGCAAAAATATTAAGTTTAAATGTGGCATATTATGTTCAAGTCTGTAAAAAGACAAGTAGAGTCCATTGAATTAAAAAATATATTAGAAGTTATTTGTCACCTGGTTTTAAGGTTTTAAGGTGTGCCTGACTGGGTTATGGGTGGTTGGTGAGGTCAATTTTGTACTGCCTTCAAGGTCAGAAGTGAACTTTCTCCTTTTACATTGTGGTGTGGCAGGGATATATGTTACCAAAAGTCTTCCAAGCTCAGATAATTGATTTAAGAGTATATTTTTGTCTCCTAGAGTTTATAATAAGCATTGAATGGAGGAATGCAGAGGGAGAAATAAGAATTGTTTTTCAAATCTTCATTTCACCAGATTGAAAAAGCAGATTTTTAGATAGTCTTCTTCTAGCAGAGGAAGGTAGGGTTTCTGAATTTAAGTGTGTTTGTTTTCAATGATGGCTGTTATATTTAATAGAAGTCCCTGACATATTCCAAGCTAGTTAAAAGGAAACAAAAAACTTTGCCTACTAAGAAAGACTAAGTTTGGATAAGATCTGCAACAGGGTCATTTACTCTGTGGATTGCTGAAATGTGAACAGAAAACATGAAGAGAAAAAATATATACATTTTGGCCTTCAAAACATTGTTTTGGCTTTTGTTTTATAACTCTCCTCTTTAAAAGTCAGATTATGAGCCTCTAAATTTTCTTTTTCACGTAGTGATCAAATAACTATTAGTAACATAATGAAATAAACCCTTCCCAATTTAAGTGATCTTAGAAAAGAAACAAAAGAAAATATATTGAACATTTACTATATAGTAGGTGTACACTAGCTATTCTAACTTTTATTATCACATTGAATTTTGGAGACATCTAAATAATCCATACTTGTCCTTAATGTCCTTCAATCATATCACACTTAAAAATGAATTCCATTATCACAATGTAATGAAGTTATAGACAATAATGTCCATTTTTAACAAGGTGGGCTCAGCCAGAAGCACTATACAGTTTTCACTTTTCTAGTACGTGTGAAAATCCAAAAGTGGGCTGTTTTCAAGAAAATACTATCTAATAGCTAAACTTTATTGACATTTCCCCAGGGAACTTTGAGGAAGTCATCCCTCCCTGCCTATGTGGTTTATAAATGGCTGTTGTTTCGGTACAGGTATACGAATAGTGTTTTTTGAAGAGGTTTTACTTTTGTTTTCCTCCAAGAGTCATGTTAAACCTGTTTGTTGCTATAAATATCTCTCAAGTATAAAGAACATTGAATTCCCGTATTTGTAACTTCCCCCTGAACAGATGTTTTGGCATCTTTTGTTTCTGGAATCAGATCAGAATTTTTTGGCTATCATATAACAGACCATATCCACTGAGTGTAGAAGTTAGCTATTGTGTGTGTGTGTGTGTGTGTGTGTGTGTGTGTGTGTGTGTGTGTGTTTTCCTACATTCTAATCCAAACCCTTAAACCTTTGCAAGTGGTATGTAGGCAGTTCTCTACATTCCCTTTCATTAATGTGGAAACTGGATGGTTTTAATATTAGGTTGAAGTTGCAAGATTCCTGCTTTTCATACTTTCATTCTTATCAAAATCAGTCAATACTGATAGATAATTCATAAAATTTGTGAGTTTTCTGCTTTTTTTCATACTTGTCTGGTGCTTATCAAATCCAGGAACATGAAGGAAAGATACAATGTATCATGTATCTGGGAGCTTCTAGGAAGTGTTTCTTCTGGCACCAGCTGTGAAAGGAGAGTTTTGCTCATTATGACCTATTTGGGCTACCACAGTAAACATACAAACTAAACAACATTAAAATTTAGCTCAGTGGATTTTTATTCCATTGAAGAAAACAAGTAAATGCTTTTATCTGACCAATTACATATACTGATTTTACATATCATTTTTTTTTCTTAAAAAAGCAGTAAGTAGGTGAATAGAGCCTTGGATATATGAATGATAAAATGGTCCTACTGCATAAAGATACATGCCGGTGGCCCATGGATACTGGCTTACTTAAGACATATAATTGGATAAAACAAATTGTTCTCAGCTTTACTAATTTTTCTCCTGGCTTGTAGAATATCATCCTCCATCATAGCACCCAAACATAATTTAAAAAGCAAGAGTGGCTATACGTGGATGGTTTTATATCCAGGTTCTCAGTTCTGTTCCATTGGTCTATGTATCTGCTCTTGTGCTGATACCATGCTGTTTTACTTACTGCAGCCTAGAGTCTGGTAAATTGAGGCCTACCAATTTTGTTCTTTTTGTTTAAGGTTGCTTTTGATATACAGGGTCTTCTCTGGTTCCATATGAAGCGTAGAATTATTTTTTCTAGATGTGTGAGTAATGATGTTGGTATTTTCATAGGGATTGCATTGAATCTGTAGATTATTTTGGGTAGTATAGAAATTTTAACAGTATTGATTCTGCTGATGCATGAGCATGATATGGTTTTCCATCTGTTTACACCCTCTGATATTTCATTCCTCAATGTTTCATAGTTCTCCGTGTAGAGGTCTTTCATCTCCTTGGTTAAAAATTTTCCTAGGTATTTTACTTTCTTTGTTGCTATTGTGAAAGGTAGCACTGACTCGGGTGGGACAAGCCAATATATGTAACCTAAACATGCATACCCTCATAATATTCTGAAATAAAAAATAATAAATAAATAAGTATAAATGCAAGAATGAAGTTTGATGAGATCAGTTGTGGTGCATTCCCCACATTGTACAAACCCTCTTTGTACCTGGTATGGTACTATTTCCATAATCACTTTGGGTGGTGATGCTAAAGAAATTTTTAGGTGTTTTTTCTGTGAACTTTGATTCTGCTATCATGAGTTTTAAGTAATGTATTTTTTTATTATATGACAAATACTTTAACCTATATTACCTCATTTAATACTCACAAAATAGTGCTGAGGTTTTATAACAGATACTGATGATTACATATCCAGCAGCAATACAGCCTTCCTCTTGCTCCTTTCTAAAAAAATCCTAATTTTTATTTAGGTATGACTTTTCTCTTTGAGGCTTTGTATTTAAGGGAAGTACATGCTGTTCCTAATCCATAGATGAATGATGACTAATCTAAGCAAAATTAGTGATGTCATTTTTCTGGCCAGTGATTGGTTTAGTTATAGGAATGGAACTCATTTCTGAACAATGAAATCAACAAGGAAGTCTGTTTGGGAGCACCCAAGAAACATATTCCTTGATGATTAAATAAAAGAAAAACAGATATATGCAAGAAACAGCCGCCCTTGTGCTTATTCTTCTGGGCATACTCATGTCTGAAATTGATTTCTAAAAGTGCTGCAGCTGTCTTGCTCCGATGAGGAGACCTAAACAGAAAGTCTTGGAATAGCAGAGCAAAACCATGGCAAGAACCTTGATCTTTTGTGATATCACTGAGTTACTGAGTTCACTAAACCCACAACCACCTTGTGTCCAGATTTTTTGTTATATCAGACAATAAATAGCATTGTTTAAGCTGTTTGAGCCACAGTGTTATTCAAACAAAAGATATATAAACTGATCCAAGTACATATTAACTCTATTTTTCAAATGAAAAACTCTGAGGTTCAGAAAGGCTAACTGAGTTGCCCAATGCCTTAGGACTAAAAATTGGGAGGGCAGAGATTCACATCTGGAGTTAAATTAAAATACACTTTCTGCCGTTTTCACTGCAACACACAGATTACCATGGTATATTGCCAGTTTTTCTTGTTAAGTGCATTGTCCACATTATTCCTTTGATATTTAATAAAGTCTGGGGAAAATGTTACCCGAATTTGGTAGAGAATATAGCAGCTATTGCCATTTCTAACTTTGATCAACTGAGATATTTCATTTATCAAAGTTTAGATCTCTCTTATTAGAATCATACTGTACTTCCAATATCACCCTGGGTATTTCTACCTTGATATCACATAGTAATCTCTCTTCAACATGTCCAATATTGAACTCATTAACATTACCCAGAGCCTATTCCATCTTCCATATTCCATACCTGGATTAATGATAACATAATCCAGTCAGGGACCTAAATAAGATATATCTGGAAATCATTCTCAATTATCTCTCTCTCTCTGTCAACCTCAAGTGTCACTCATAATGAATATCTTTCAAATCACCTTTGCTCATCTGTACCACTCTTACACACATGCTTTGGAATACCGTGCATATTTCACACACACACACACACACACACACACACACACACACATTTATTAAAGAATCTGTGGACCCTTCTATCACTCAGAATCCAGTGCTTCTATCACTCAGAATCCCTGGAATAACATGACCCATAACCCTAAACATCTATTCCTATAGCTAACACTATTCAGGCCCCAGGAAAACTCCTTTACTTTCCTTAACCTAAATCCTTGAACCAAATGGTGACTGTGTCCAAATGACATGAAGGTTTATGGATTGCATAGATGTTGGAGATGGGCACTACTTTTGAATGTGGAGAGGATTTAAGCAGCACAGGTTCTCAGATAAGTGAAGAGTAAAATTAACAAACTTGTTACAACTTTCCTTTCAGGTGTTATAAATGTCACAGATTTTTGTACAACAAAGTATCATTTCCTAGTGACACTGAACATCCATTTCTCTTGCATCTTTTCATGTTACAATCCATGGTTCTGGATGTACACATGAAGTTCCACAGTATGTGCATATATAAACTGGGAAACATTTTGCACTCTAAAACAATTCATACTACTCTTATATATTTATATATATAGGTCTAGTTTTACTTGAATTAAACTTGATGCTGACTATTTTGTCAACTAGATGAACATTGGAATGCTAAAAATACATATGCTTTTACTTTATAAGGTCATTAAATATGATTTAATTACTTTCAGAATATTAAAGTATTTCAGTCTTATTTGAGAATATTGAACTTATAACTGATATTTATAAACTATAATTTATACATTGGCTTTTAAATTTAAAATATTTTTGAATATTATAGAAGCAAATGAAAACATAAGATATTTTTATTTTTGCTTTTTTATGTTAACATAAATACACATTTTCCTGAATATATGTTCAAATTATGTACCCTTTAAATATAACTTTTTTAATCATTTGATTATTGAAAATGTAGAATGTTCAAGTAATAATAAACATAGAAAATGTAAAAGTAAAGCTTAGAAAAGAAATAAAGCTGAAAAGAAAGAAATAGAAATATGTTTAATTTTTTTTTTTAATTTGAAACAATGAAAGTGAGCAGACTTCGTTTAGCATGGCCCACCTAAAATTTACTAATAAGACAGGACATTATCAATTCTTTATTTAACGAAAAGTTAATTCCTGATTATAACAAGGAGTTTTAGCACGGAAATTATTCTCAAGTCCACAACTTGAACAGATCAGATTAAATCTATGAATCTTAATTTTTTATTATTACATGAATGTTTATTGATCAAAACAATGAAATGAAAAAAGAAAATTATTCACATCAAATTCACAATTCAGGAACAACAAGTGCATCTCTCTCCAGCCTATTAGATGACAATAAAATCACATTCATCAAATCAGAAAATTGAGAAAGATAAAATCTCTGAATCTTTTCTAAGTTTATTGGATGATGATCTTGGAAAATGGCTGTCATATCTTATGACAGCATAAGAAAATTACTAGCAGAGCACAATCCAGTTTTAATTAATACTACATTTCCCCCCAATTAGATGAATGTGGCAGAGCATTTCGTTTTGCACCAAGAGTCTTCGAAATGGGGAAAAATACCTATAGAAAATAGATTTGCATTCTATGTAAAAAAAAAAAAAAACAATATATTTTGTCACTCCCACTACATGTTTTACATCCAATTCTCAAGATCAGCTTGAGCCAATGAAGGTATTTATGGCTCTAAAGCAGTTACATTCTCAGTTAAAAGTACACAAAATGTCACTTGTACACATGCAACACGGGAGCTGAGGAAAAAAAAAAATGTTTGAATAAGCAGCAATAACTAATGTACAACAATGACAAGTAAAGGCCAATATATAATAGAACTTTGACATGATGTTCTTAAAATAATAATATGTGTCCAATATGTGGCAAGCATCATAGTGTATACTATTTATAAAAAAAATTTAGGTTTATTAGAAATAATTTTGAAATCTTTGGCTAAACTTGTAAAAGAGAGAAATTAATAATATAAATAATTATATCTATTATGCGTAATTCAAAGTGATATTTTTAACTTAATAGAAAATAAGGTAAGAAAATAAATCATACATACAATTTAAAAAGTAAGTCTTATTCAGTAGAATTAAATTATACTAAGTGGAAATCTTGTTAAACAAATAACATGATATTTCAAAAAATTCAGGTTTTGATTTTGTAAGAAATTAAAAGATAATAATTTTAAATTTAGGCTTCGATTTAAAAGATTTTTGAGGATAAGCCTATGTTAATTATATTAACAAGTTTGTTTAAAAAATTATTATAAACAGAATTTGGGCTGAAGATTGTTATTTGTTTTCTCTGCTATATGTAGAGCACAGATTGAATTTGATACTTGGAGAAATGGTCTGAACTGTCCTAATAGTAATGATATAATATTTTCTTTTAACCATTGGGAGGTTATATATGATAATTTCTGGGTCTCCCCAATTCTATTACATTTTAATAAAACATATTAATATTGGCCTTACAACCATCTGTATACACATGATGAAAGTGCTAACTAAATGACATTAAAATAATTAGACTTAATTTAGACAAAATACACAATGTGATAGAAGAGTTAAATGAAATCATAGAAGCTCCTTGCATAAAAAACAACTCATAATATTTAGTGGAAAATTAAAGTAAGTTTGAATTTGCCCTATCCACTGTTATTTGGTATGAAACCATTGGTGACTATTAATAAAATTAATAGATACTTAAAGAAAATAGATCTAAGATTAACTAGTTTATCCTTAACAGAATTACTAAATATTTTAAAATAGAGAAAATGGTTTCTCTAAATTGAAAGGAATTGCATTGAAATATGCAATAAAAGTGACACTCCAAAAATATTAAAGGCATTAGAAAAAAGAAAGAAAAATAATTCACAATTATGAAATAAGAAGATTCACATGCAAGTATTACACAAAATAATTTTTATAGAGACTGTCTTCTATTTATTCTGGATCTAGGCATAGTTTTGTTAGAATACAAATTTTAAAAAATTGGACAACACAGTGCCATTTTCCATTTCATTATAATATCCCAGAATTGAAAACTTGAGAAAAGAAAAATTTATAAAATATTCTATGTATTTAGGTTGTGCCCTGAAAATAGTGAAAAACACAATATAAGGCATGGGGATTTGTGTGATGAAATAAATACATTTTGTGATAAGTTCTATAATAATACTTTATCATATGTAACCCCATTGCAGTGTTTATCTATTATTTAGTAAATAAGATATTGTAGCTGATTGAAAAAAAGTTCACAATGTTTTGTAACTGTTACCATGAGCTGAGTCTAGTCTAAACTGTTGGACTACAGAATCTTAAGGTAATAAATGATTTTTGTTTTAAGTTGCTAATTTTTTTATACAAGAAAGGCTAACTGGAGAGAAAACAAGGTGGCATTAGTGGTGGCCTCCTGTCTCTCTGCTCTCAGAGAAGGAGGTGAAGAACTCAGATGGCTACATGAGTGGGTTGCTTCCCCCCCCACCCAAGAACAGCATTGTTAATCTGGAGAGAAGCAGCATGGGACATGCAGTGCAGGAAAAAAAAATGAATGGAAGATATGATCGCAAAGACTGGAAAGTGTGAGATATATCATAGGGAATAGAGTGCAGGACAGCCACATCCACCTGGCCAGCCAGTGCAGTGTGATATGACGCAAAGAGCTCCCAGCTCCTCCACTGACCTCCAAAACCACTCAGACAGGGATGTACCTGAAGTCTGTGCAAAGTTGTGGCACAGGACAACAGGCTCTGTCGAGAGGAGACAATAGTGGGAAATATTTTGAACTTCCCGGTGATCTGTGCTAGAACTGTACTGAACAAGGGACGGACTGGTCTGAGTGATTACTTCCCGTGACTGCACAAGGGAGTTTGGAGTCAGGCACCTCACCTCTGGTGGTCAGCGGAACCAGAACTAAGGAGGTGAACACCGAAAAGGGGGCTCTACCCCTGGAAAGCACTGACCATTCAGCTGGCTCAGGACAAACAGAAAGAGCAGGACCCTCTGCTAGGCAGATGTGAGATGCAGGACTGTGATGCAGAGGGGACAGCTGCCGACCTGTTGATTCAGCCCGCAAAAGTGGCATCTCCCAAATCCTGAGTGGTCACCCCCAGTGTTAATGGCTGTGGTTTCGGGCAGCACCCCTGCCCCAGCCTGGGTACTTTCATGCCAGCCATGGTGGATTCCACCCTGGAGGTGGGGAGAAGCAAGAAAAGCCTCTTTCTCTGTGCTGCTGGTTTGAAATCTTGGGACTTTGGGGCTGAAAAATAGTCTGCGACCTGTTAATTCGGCTAGCTGTGTCAATGTTGGTGGGAGAATATTGAATACTTCTCCCTAATGCTATTTCTCCAGGGATGCCCAGTGCAGAGATGCTGGGGTGCATGGCAGTCTTGGGCAACACCCCTCCCCCAGCCTGATGACTTTTGCACCTGATACAGTGGGCTCTGCCCTTGGAGGTGGGGAGAAGCAAGAAAAGCCGCTTTATCTGTGTGACTGGCATGAATCTGTGGGCCTTGGTGCTGAAGAATACTTGGCAGCCTATTGATTCGGCCTGCTGGACAAGCTTAGGATATCTAATAAGATCAAAACTCTAGGGCTTGCTCTCCACATCTGGGCAGGGACCAACATTCAGGTTTGCAGACAGAGAGGGAAAATCCTGGCCAGAGACCTTAGCAATTGCACAAATTGACTCTCCCATCAGGAGCAGCCTACAAAGTGTTGTGAAAGAGCCCTGAATAACATATTATCAGCTCCCCCTAGCAGCAGATCAAGCAACCATAGAAGCACAAACAACCAGGCTTTCAGGCACCAACTGTGATCTATCTTGCCCTTACCCCACCTTAAGGGAGAACAGGGTCCAAGTAACCCTCAGGAGCGGCAAGACCCTTCTCAAAGTTCTGGGCATTCGTATACCCCATCCAGAAGGCCAAGCCTAACACAGAGACATCCAATTACCTCAATAACTGGCTCCTCCATGCAAAAGTACAGTCATTGACAGAGAGTGTAACCCCATAGCTTAACATAGTGCCTTCCATCTCAAGCTATTACAGCACAGTGAAGTCATACACACAAGTATAATCCACCACCTAGGAGCTTAAGCTGGGGATCAAACTCACTGAACAACATTGGCAAGAGGTGAAGACAACATGTCAGAGGTAACCCAATTTGCTAAAATACCTCTAAGGCAATACAGGACCAGCACAACTTTCCCAAGCATTGTCAAGGAACATCCCTTGGGGACTTGGAGATAGTGCCATAAATGAGTCCTAGCACCCCCAGTTCTCGACCAAGTAGCCAGATGAGAAATAATCAGTGAAAGAACACAAGAAACATGAAAGATCACAGAGAAAACTCATAGCTAAAAGAAATTGTTACACCCTCAACAACAGATACCAATTTAAACAAAATAACTAAAAAGACAGAGGAAGAATTTTAAATATGGATTTTTAGAAAACTCAATGGAATTGAAGAGAGAATAGAAACCCAACACACAAAAAAAGCCACAAGAACCATGCAGGAAATAAATGAAAAATTATCTAAAGAAATTGAAGTATTATAAAAGAACCAAACAGAAATAGTGGAAATGAAAGAGGCATTCAAGGAACTATATACAACAAGGGTGGAAAGCCTTAAGAATAGAATCAATCACTCAGAGGAAAGGATCTCAGAGCTTGAAGATAATGACTATGTGCTTAACAATTCAGCTGAAGAAAAAGAAAACAGAAGCAAGACATACGATCAAAAGACACAAGAAATGTGGGATTATGTGAAGAAACCAAACATCAGAATTATACACATCCCAGACAGAGAAGAAGAAAATACACAAGAGCTTGAAAACCTATTTCTAGAAATATTGGAGGAAAACATGCCTGGCCTAGCCAGAAATCTAGATATTCAGGTACAACAAGGACACAGAACACCTGGGAGACTCAGTGTGAAAAGGTGATCATCATGTCACATAGTTATTAGGCTGGCCAAAGTAAACATGAAAGAGGAAATCCTTCAAGCAGTAAAACAAAAACAGCAGATAACCAACAAAGGAAAACCTATCAGACTAATTGCAAACTTCTCAACTGAAACCTTACAAGGCAGGAGGAACTGGGGACCCATCCTCAATGTTCTAAAACAGAATAATGGCCAACCTAGACTCCTTTACCAGGCAAAACTAAGCTTTATCTATGACGGAGAAATAAAGATTTTCCCAGGCAAGCAATCACTGATGGAATTTGTGAAGAAAAGACCTACCCTGCAGGAAGTACTTATACCTGGATTATACACTGAACAGCATAATAGATACCCACCAAAGTAAAATCACTGAAGAGTTAAAGTACAGAATCTGGTTTCCAAAATAGCTTGAGGTTGCGTTGCTTGATGCCTTTTCACACTGAGTCTCCCAAGAGTACAGTGTGCTTCCTGTGCCTGGATATCTAGACTTCTGGCCAGGCCAGGAAGGTTGCCTTCAGTATTCCAAGAAATAGATTTCCCAGCCCTTGTGTATTTTCTTCCTCTCTCTCCGGATGCCTATAATTCTTATATTTTGTTTCATTACATAATCCCACATTTCTTGTATGTTTTGTTCTTGTCTCTTGCTTCTTTTTCTTTATCTGATTTGTTTAACACATATGCATTATCTTCAAACTCTGAAATTCTTTCCTCTGCCTGATCCATCCTATTCGTATGGCTTTCCACGTGTTTTACATAGTGCTGGAAGTCCTTGCCAGAGCAATCACACCAGAGAGGGCAATTAAGGGTGTCCAAATGGGGGAAGAAGAGGTCAAACTGTCACTCTTTGCTGATGATATGATATTATATCTAGAAAATCCTAAGGGTTCAATCAAGAGACTCCTGGAATTGATAAATGAATTCAGTAAAGTCTCAGGATACAAAATTAATGCACAGAAATCAGTGGCATTCATATATACCAATATCAGTCAAGCCAAAAATCAAATGAAAGACACAACACCACCTTTCACAATAGCATCAAAGAAAATTAAATATTTAGGAATATATTTAAAGAAGGAGGTGAGATACCTATATAGGGAGAAGTAGAAAACCCTGAGAAAAGAAATTGTAGAAGATGTAAATATATAGACATTCATACCATGTTCATGGATTGGCATAATCAATATTGTTAAAATTTCCATACTACCTAAAGTGATCTACAGAATTAATGCAATCACAATAAAGAAAACATGATATATCTTTACAGATCTAGAAAAAAATAATTCTATGTTTCATGTGGAAGCAGAGAAGACTTTGTATAACCAGAGAAATCTTAAGCAAAAATACAAATTGGGAGGCATCAGTCTGCCTGACTTCAAGCTTTACTACAAGGATATAGTAATCAAAACAGCATGGTACTGGCACAAGAACAGAGATATAGACGTTTGGAATAGGACTGACAACCCAGATATAAAACAATCCTGATATTGTCATCTAATCTTCAACAAAGCCGACAAAATATATACATTGGGGAAAAGAATCACTATTCAATAAATGGTGCTCTGAAAACCGGATAAGCACATGCAGAATACTGAAGCTGGATCCCTACCTCTCACAAAAGTCAACCACAATGGAAAGCAGACCTAAACATAAGGCCTAAAACCTTAAGAATTTAAGAAGCTAATGTTGGAATAACTTACACACATTGGCCTAGGCAAAGAATTTATGACGAAGACCCCCAAATGAATCACAGCAGAAATAAAAATAAATAGATGGGACCTGATCAAATTAACAAAACAAAACAAAACAAAAAACTTCTGTACAAGCAAGGGAACTATTATTAGAGTGAATAGACAACCTATAGAATGGGAGAAAATATTTGCTTTCTACACATCCAATAAAGGGCTGATAACAATAATCTATGTAGAACTTAAGAAAATCAACAAGAAATAATCAAACAACCCCATCAATAAATGGCAAAGGGCATGGACAGAAACTTTACAAGAGAAGATATACTAATGGCCAGGAAACATATAAGAAAGTACTCAACATCCCTAATCATTAGGGAAATGCAAATAAAAACTTCAATGTGATATCACCTAACTCCAGTGAGAATGGCCTTTGTCAAAACGTCCCAAAACAACAAATGCTGGCATGGATGTGGAGAGATAGGAACACTCTTATGCTGCAGGTGGGACTGAAAAGTAGTACAACCCCTGTGGAAAGTAATTTGGAGTTACCTCAAAGAGCTAAAAATAGAAATATCATTTTATCCAGAAATCCCACTACTAGGCATCTACTCAAAGGAAAAAAAGACATTCTATAATAAAGACATCTGCACTCGAATGTTTATGGCAGCACAACTCGCAATTGCAAAGATGTGGAAACAACCCAAGTGCCCATCAATACATGAGTGGATTAATAAAATGTGGGATATGTATACCATGGAATACTACTCAAATACAAAAAACAATGGTGAACTAGCACCTCTTATATTATCCTGGATAGAACTTGAGCCCATCCTTTGAAGTGAGGTATCACAAGAATGGAAAAACAAGCACCACATGTACTCACCATAAATTGGTACTAACTGATCTACACTAAGGTGCTCACATGTTAGTAATATTCATTGAGTGCCAGTCAGGTAAGGGGTGTGGGGGTGCATTAACTTAGAACTGTCACAACTAATGGTGATGGAGTACACTGTGTGTGGGAAGGGCATGCTCCTCTCCCTGGCTTGGGTAAGGCAAAGGTGTTTCATGTAATCAAAATGTTTGTACCCTCATAATATTCTGAAATAAAAAAAATATTCACAAATTAGACAAGTATATTTTAATTTTATTTTTAAAATTTACAAGTTATTGCTCTTTGAATTCAATAAGGATATTGTTTTCTAGTGTTAATGTTTCTTAACATAAAAGACAGAGAGAATGGAGTAAGGGTAACTTGAAACAGAAATAAATCAACATATAATTGCATAAAGAAGAATTAATAACTTAATTGACAATTGCAGATACTGCTATTTGAGCTGAAAGAAATGTTTGCAAGGTGAAATTAATGAAAAACTAGTTAGAAATTACCATGACTGAAGACACACTGTATTATTTAGTACTGCTGTCAACAGATGATGTGAAAAATCATTATTATGAAATATAATTATTGATTTTGTTAGAATGAAGGCAAGAAACACATATTTTATAAATTAAATATATAATAATTATCAACTATTTATGTATTTATTTCATTGCTCATCCCAATTTCACTGCCTCATCAATAGTGCACCTTGACTTGCACAATAGTCATCAGATTCAGTCAATTTTGGAGTTTTTTCAAACTCTGTAAGTTTTAGAGAATAGCCTTTTTTCCACCTCCTCTGCCATTGTCTTATTTCAAAACTTCAAACATCTCTCAACTTCAATATTTGAATATTCTTCTAACAGCCTCACTCCATCCTCTGATTCTCTATTTATGCATCCTCATAAAATTCTTTGAAAAATATTAAAATATTTTCTTGTCACTCCACTGCTTAAAATCTTTTGATAGTTCTTTATCACCTCCAAGATACAGCCCAAACTCTTTGGCAGAGTGTACAGGAACCTTAAAGAATGGTCCCTTGCCTACCATATTTCCAGCCCCCTTTTTTGACATTTGCCCCATAGTCACACATAACTTCAGCCAGGTCTAGCTATCTAATTTGTACAATAGGCACAAAACTCTTTTCCAAAACTTAGTGACAATTTCAAAAATGGTAACAGCTGAGTATTTAGTCAGGTATGAAGCCCTTCTGACTCTAGGGCTGTGTCTAACTGCACAAGTCATATGACCATGAAATCAGCTTTGACTTCAGCCATCTCCAAATGGCTTACAGTCCCTGAAAATCCCATTTATTTCTCACTTCCCTGCAGTTGCATATGATGTCCCTTTTGCCACAATGCACCTTTCCCTATTTCCCTGAATGTTTTCATTCAAGTCAAAAAATGCTTCCACCTCTGGGCTTCAATAGCACTTGAGGTAGAACCCCATCATAATACTTTCCACATTATTACCACATGATCGCATATGTTTGCAACTGTGTCTCCTTCACCAGTCTCTGAAAACCTCCAGGCCAGGAACCATTTTTTTTTTTTTTTGGTATGAAATAAACTTTTATTATGTAACTTTGTTAGGGAAATGTAATGTTTAAAAAAGAAAAAATATGCATGTAAAGAAAATAAAAGTTAATTTTGTACAATTATGATGGTAACAAAACTCTTAAAGGGGAGGGCAGATGGTGGATTGGAGGTGACCTCCTGGATTCATGCTCCCAGAGAGGAAGGCATGGATCTCGACCTGCCACAATGCTAGAGGATCACTCTCCCGCAAGCATGGCGGTGTGAACCCATGGAGAATCACCGTGGGACACAGAGAGCAAGAAAAAACAGAGGCGAATGGGAAATCAGACTGAGATAATTTGGAGAGTGGGGGATGGAAAATAGACAGTGGACTGTGGGACAGCTGTACCCGCCTCACCAACGAGTGAGGTGGGTTCAGCCCCACAGCAAAGCGGCTTGTTCTCCCCACTGACATCCACACCCACTCAATAAGGGATCTGACTGAAGTCGATGCAGAATCACCCCGGGAGACGTGGAGCTCTGAGGACAGGTGACATAAGCGGGAAGGAGTTTAGACTCCAGGGGGTTTCCGTGGCGATGCAACACTTAAAGGGAAAGGTGCAGAACTGTGCTAAGCCAAGGGACCGCAATCGCGGAATTATAGAGCATTTTTTTTTTCTCTTTTTCTTCTTTGGCAGCCCCCTGGCTGGGGAGCTGCTGTGGACTCTGGTGCTCACCGGACCCCTGGCTCTGGTGCCTCCCAAGCTCTGGACATTCTCCCCCAGTGCCGGCAATTGGCGGGCGTGCGGTTGCCATCTTGGGGTCCACAGCCTAGCCACTGTGGAACCATAGGGCGCCACACGGGTCCCCGGGCAGCTCTCTTTTATAGTCTGTGAACCCACGCCACGAGCTGTGGCTTTGTATGAACTCAGTGGACAGGAGACATCAGCAGGAAAGAGCTAAGACTCTAGGGGATCCCCGCAGAGACATGGCGCTTAAAGGGAAAGGGGTGGAACTGTGCTAAGGCGAAAAGCCACGAAGGGTCATGGAATAACAGATTTTTTTTCTCTTTTTCTTTCTATTCGTATTTTTTAAATATTTTTTTTTATTTTATTATTATTATTATTATTAGTTTTTTTTTCTTTTTTTTCTTTATTTTTCTTTTCTCCTCTTCAGTGGCCCTCTAGGTGGGGAGCTACTGTACACTCGTGAGCTCGCCAGGCGCCCATCCCTGGTGCCTACTGGACCCTGAACATTCACCCCCAGTGCCGGTGATCTGTGGGGGGGCAGTCGCCATAGTGGGGTCCAAGGCCTAGCTGCTGCAGAGCCATAGGGTGCCAGGCAGCTCCACAGGGGGCTCCCTCCCCTGGTCCATGGAGCCTCTCCAGGTCCCCTTCCTGGGTGTGAACATTGAGTGCTTCCCCAGACGCAAGGGTGTGGATCCTGGACCTTAGGGACATTGGGACAGGGTAGAACTTTGCCCATGGGAGCTGCAGCAGCTGAGGTACTGAGAAAGCAAGGGCACTGCCTCCTCCCCCTAGCCAGTGTCTTTCCTGCGGAAAGAGACAGAAACCACACATCTAGAGGAAGAACCAAAAGGCAGGGAAAAGAAGAAAAAAAAAAAAGAAAGAGGGAGAGACTTTCTGCTTACAAATAGTGTGAATCCTGCCTGCTAACTGAAAGTGCACAACACAGTGACTTAACTTGCCAAACCGGTCTTAGGTCAAGCCAATACTCTGGGGCTTTACCCATCAGAAGCAGCCCCTGAACTGAGATAGAAAAAACTCTAAACAACGCACAACAATCTCCTCCTCTTGACAAAGGAAGCAACATACCTAGATTTTTTCACAGCCTAGGAACAGAGTAAAAGGCATGCTGTTAGCCAGACTAAAGCTGTGAGAAAAGATCTAACGATAGATCCAGATGGGAAGGGCTCAGTGGGACAATATGGGGAGCACAAAGAACCAAGCAGAAACCTCACCCCCAAAGAGAAATACCAGCTCTCTTCCAATTGACACAAACCAGATTCAAAAAACCAACATGTTACAGGAAGAATTTCAGTTATGGATTATAAATACGCTGAATAATATACAAGAAAAAATGGATAACCAACACAAAGAAACCACAAAAAAAATCTATGATTTCAAAGAAAAATTCACTAAGAAAATTGAAATATTGAAGTAAAACCAAACTGAACTCCTAAAAATGAAGAATTTATTCAGGGAGCTACAAAACAGAGTGGAAAGTCTCAAGAACAGGGTAGATCAAACAGAAGAAAGAATCTCAGAGAATGAAGATAACTCTTTCCAATTAAATAAGTCAGTCACAGAGATAGAGGAAAGAAATGAGAAAAGATCAGAGTCTACAAGAAATGTGGGATTATGTGAAGAAGCCTAATGTGAGAGTTATCGGCATCCCTGAGGGTGAAGAAGATAATAAGCAAGGTCTGGATAAGCTATTTGAAGACATAATAGAGGAAAATTTCCCAGGCCTTGCTAAAACTCTAGATATACAGGTTCAAGAAGTTCAAAGAACCCCTGGGAGATTCATAGCAAATAGGAAAACACCACACCATGTAGTCATCAGACTGACCAAAATATCCACTAAAGAGACCCTTCTTCGAGCTGCAAGGAGAAAGAAACAAGTAACATACAAAGAAAGGCCCACTAGAATTATGCCAGAATTCTCAACTGAAACCTTACAAGCAAGAAGAGGTTGGGGCCCTATTCTCACTCTTCTGAAACAGAATAATGCCCAGCCTAGAATCTTGTACCCAGCTAAGCCAAGTTTTGTATAGGAAGGAGAAATTAAGACATTTTCAGATAAACAAGGAATGAGAGAATTCACCAAGACAAGACCAGCCCTCCAAGAAGTACTCAAAAGAGTGTTACACACGGATCAACCCAAAAAAGACCCACAAGTGTAAAACCACCCAAGAGCTAAAGATCAAATTCCAGCCACCACAATGGCTCAAGAGAGAAAACATAGCAATTAAGTTTTACCCAACAAGATGAACAGAAATCTGTCCCACTTATCAGTTCCCTCAATAAATGTCAATGGCCTGAATTCCCCACTCAAGAGACATAGACTGGGCCAATGGATAAAGAAACACAAACCAAGTATCTTCTGTCTTCAGGAAACTCACCTAATCTGCAAAGATGCATTTAGACTGAAAATAAAAGGATGGAAATCGATATTTCAAGCAAAGAGTAGCCAAAAGAAAGCTGGTGTGGCAGTTTTAATTTCCAATAAATTAGTTTTTAAACCAACAAAAGTAATAAAAGACAAAGGCGGTTACTACATACTGGTGAAAGGCACAATTCAACAAGAAAACATAACCATACTTAATATATATGCACCCAACTTAGGCGCACGCAGATTCATAAAGCAAACCCTACTTGATCTGAACGAAATGATAGACAACAATACTGTAATAGCTGGAGACTTTAACACCCCATTGACAGCACAGGACAGACCCTCCAAACAGAAAATAAGCAAAGAAATAGTAGACTTAAATAGAATGCTAAAACAAATGGGCCTGACTGACATCTATGGGACATTCTACCCAAAATCCACTGAATATACATTCTTCCCATCAGCTCACGGGACATTCTCTAAGATTGACCATATCCTAGGACATAAAGCATGACTTAAAAAACTTAAAAAAAAAAATAGAAATCATACCATGCATCCTCCCAGATAACAGTGGAATAAAAGTAATAATGAACCCTAACAGAAACTCGAATTCCTACTCAAAGTCATGGAAGCTAAACAACCTTCTCCTGAACAACTATCTTGTAAAGGAAGAAATCAAGTCAGAAATCAAAACATTCTTTGAATTAAATTACAAAGGAGACACAGCTTATCAAAATCTATGGGACACAGCTAAAGCAGTCCTGAGAGGAAAATTCATTTCCATAAATGCCTATTTCAAAAAGACAGAAAACTTACAAACAGACAACTTAATGAATAGATTCAAAGAGCTAGAGAAAGACCAGACTGACCCCAAACCCAGCAGAAGGCAAGAAATTAAGATCAAATCAGAATTAAATGAAAAGGACAACAAAAATACCAGAAGGGAAATCAATAAAACAAAAAGTTGGTTCTTTGAAAAAATAAACCAAATAGACACACCACTGGCTAGACTAACCAAGAGCAAAAAAGAAAAATCTCTAATAACTTCTATCAGGAACACGAAAGGAGAAATCACAACCAACACCACAGAGATACACGATATCATCTATGAATTCTACAAAAATCTTTATGCACACAAACTGGAAAATGTGGAGGAATTGGCAATTTCTTAGAAACACATAGTCCTCCCAAGTTGAATCAGGAAGAAATAGAATTCCTGAATAGACCAATATCAAGAACTGAAATTGAAACAGCAAAAAAAAACCTTCCCTAAAAGAAAAGCCCTGGTCCAGATGGGTTCACACCCGAATTTTACCACACATACAAAGATGAACTGGTGCCCATCGTACATAAACTATTCTGTAATATCGAGAAGGATGGAATTCTCCCCAACACATTTAACAAGCCAATATAACATTGATACCAAAACCAGGAAAAGATGCAACGAAAAAAGAAAACTACAGACCCATTTCTCTCATGAACATAGATGCAAAAATTCCCAATAAAATCCTGGCAAATCGTATCCAAGTGCTTATTAAAAAAACTAATTCATCACGACCAAGTAGGCTTCATCCCAGAGATGCAGGGGTGGTTCAACATACGAAAATCTATAAATGCAATTCACCACATAAATAGAAACAAAAATAAAGACCATATGATCCTCTCAATAGATGCAGAAAAAGCATTTGACAAAATTCAACACCCTTTTATGATAAGAATGCTTAACAAAATAGGCATAAATGGGACCTACCTAAAAATGATACAAGCCATATATGACAAACCCACTGCCAACATCATACTGAATGGGGAAAAATTGAAAGCATTCCCACTCAGAACTGGAACCAGACAAGGCCGCCCACTGTCCCCATTACTTTTCAACATAGTATTGGAAGTCCTTGTGAGAGCTATCAGGCAAGAGAGCAGAATCAAGGGAGTCCAAATAGGGAAAGAAGAGATCAAACTCTCACTCTTCGCTGATGGTATGATGTTATATCTGGAAAACCCCAAGGTCTCAACCAAGAGACTCCTGGAATTGATTAATAAATTCAGTAAAGTCTCAGGATACAAAATCAATACACACAAATCAGAGGCATTCATATATGCCAATAACATTCAAATGGAGAACCAAATTAAGGACTCAGTACCCTTCAAAATAGCAACAAAGAAAATAAAATATCTGGAAATATATTTAACTAAAGAGGTACAGGACCTCTACAGAGAGAACTATGAAACACTGAGGAAGGAAATTGCAGAACACGTACATAGGTGGAAAACCATACCATGCTCGTGGATTGGAAGAATCAACATTGTTAAAATGTCTATGCTACCCAAAGTAATCTATAGATTCAATGCAATCCCTATTAAATTACCAACATCATTTTTCACAGATTTAGAAAAATAATTATACACTTTGTATGGAATCAGAGAAGACCGTGTATAGCAAAAGCAATTTTAAGCAATAAAAACAAAATGGGAGGTATTAATTTGCCAGACTTCAAACTATACTACAAGGCTGTGGTTCTTAACACTGCCTGGTATTGGCACAAGGGCAGAGACACAGACCAGTGGAACAGAACAGAAAATCCAAATATAAAACCATCCTCGTATAGCCATCTAATCTTTGACAAAATAGACAAAAACATACTCTGGGGACAAGAATCCCTATTCAATAAATGGTGCTGGGAAAACTGGATAGCCACGTGTAGAAGACTGAAGCAGGACCCACAGATTTCACCTCTCACAAAAATCAAATCATGGTGGATAACAGATTTAAACCTTAAATGAGTAATGATTAGAATTCTAGAAGAAAATGTAGGAAAGACTCTTACAGACATTGGTCTAGGCAAAGAATATATGAAGAAAACCCCTAAGGCAATTGCAGCAACAACAAAAGTCAACGAATGTGACCTGATTAAATTAAAAAACTTCTGCACAACCAAAGAAACAGTCACAAAAATAAACAGAGAGCCTAACTGAATGAGAAAAAACCGTTGCATACTATACATCAGATAAAGGATTGATAACAAGAATCTATTTAGAACTCAGGAAAATCAGCAATGAAAAATCAAACAACCCTATCAAAAAGTGGGCAAACAACATGATTAGAAATTTTTCAGAAGAAGATATAAGAATGGCTAACAAACATATGAAAAAATGCTCAACATCCCTAATTATCAGGGAAATACAAATCAAAACCACAGTGAGATGCCACTGAACTCCGGTGAGAATGGCCTTTATTAAAAAGTCCCAAAACAATAAATGTTGGCGTGGATGCGGAGAGACAGGAACACTCATACACTGCTGGTGGGACTGCAAACTAGTGCAACCCCTGTGGAAAGCATTATGGAGATACCTTAAACAGATTCAAGTAGACCTACCATTCGATCCAGCAATCCCTTTATTGGGCATCTCCCCAGAAGAACAAAAGTCATTCTATAACAAAGACAGCTGTACCCGAATGTTTATAGCAGCACAATTCACAATTGCAAAGATGTGGTAACAACCCAAATGCCCATGAATTCACGAATGGATTCATAAATTTTGGTATATATATACCACGGAGTATTACTCAGCTATAAGAAATAACGGTGATATGACATCTCTTTGGTTCTCCTGGAGAGAGTTGGAACCCATTATATTAAGTGAAGTATCCAAAGAATGGAAAAACAAGCATCACATGTACTCACCAGAAAATTGGTTTCTCTGATCATCACCTCAATGCTCATCGGGGAAGGATACCAATTGGATATCAGACTGAGACGGGGGTTCAGGAGAGGGGATGGGTGTATGCCTACATGATGAGTGTGTTGCGCACCATCTGGGGAATGGTCATGCTTGAAGGTGCTGTCTCTGGGAGGTGGGGGGTGGGGGAAGGGGTTGGAGGTATGACTACATGGTGAGTGCCAGGGCACTGTCTGGAGAATGATCACGCTGAAGGCTCTGACTCAGGGGGATGGGCGAGACATGGACAATGTGTATAACCTGAGCTTTTGCACCCCCATGAAGAGCTGAAATAAAAAAAAAATCTTAAAGGAACAAATAAAGCCGTATTGTAACTGTAACTTCTTTTATCCATCTTAATAATATTAATAATTCTCTAATTAGTATATATTCCTACTCCCCCACCATCTTTTTTAACATTTGTTTTTTTTTTTTTTATTTTTGTTTATTGTTGTACCTCCAGCCTCATGATCTACTACAGAGGAGCTCTAGAAGTTGGAAGACAACCTTTTTGTAGTTTAGTTTCTCCAGTGTGTAAAGTGAAGATAGCTTATACTTCCTACTTTACTTGCAGAAATTAAAGAACTGATTAAGCTGCAGAGTTGCTTCAAATGATGGCATAGACATATGAACAAGCTTCCTACTGAATCACTGTGGTCATCTACAAATATTTATGAAGCTTCTTTCAGTGACATTTGCAGATGAAATGAAGAGTGTGATCCAAAACGTTTTTATTGGATGAATGAGGGAAAAAGTGGGGGAAAGTGTCTGCTGGTTTATCTCCTGTATTTCGGTTAAATTAATAAGGTCACATTATCTGAAAGTAAGTTTTTATCATTTCAATCCCTATTGCTAACTATTTAATAACCTTTTATCCACTAAGAGAATATTTTCAAAATATTTTCTGACTAGAAACACTACAGATGTAGTTTTCAAATGTATCTCAAATTTCATATCTTTGAGAAGGAAAACATTCACACATAAGTAGGGAGAATGCAAATATTAGTACAAAAACACTCAATAAGTGTTTGCTGTGCACAAATTGGTTCTAGATTCTAGAGCACTAAGATTGATTTTACAGTGTTACTAAATAAAGATATTTTCGAAAAAACTTTGGCTTTCAGATCACTTAATTAAAAATGCATGTGTCTTAAAATACAATTAGCTTCTGAACTATGCCAAAGCAGAACGACCAGATGATGAAGTCATTATTGTACCTGCTTTTGTTGAAATTTATGTCCTACTACAATTGTGCAAGAATCTTAGGTTACTAGCAGTGTCTGAAAAGTGTCTTATTTCTTTTAAGAATACCATTATTTTCCAGATCAAATTATATTACATGCTGGTTGACAGTAAAAGCATTTAGCATGATTTGAAAGTGCAATATTACAAAGTCTTCTGTGAAGGGTTTCAGGCCCTGTAGAAGGTGCATCTGCATGTGCACAGTGATCCAAACATACAACACTTGATGTCTGTGCTTTAATTGAGATATACTGTGTTTGAGACTCTGAACAGTCACTTCTTCCATGTGAATCCATTGTGGAGGTAGGGTTTTCTTATATTACAGAATTTTTTGCTCTGTATCTAAGACAATGTCAAGGATAATGTTGTGCATCAACTAATAACAGTAATAAAAATAATGTGTATTGAGTTCTGACCTAAGGTTCAGAAATATTAAGTGACTCACCCAAGATCACATAGGTAGAAAGTGATGGAGCCAGCAGTTGAATCCAGATCATTCTGAATCGAAAGTCCATGTTCCCAATCACAATGAATTCTAATTTCTCATCACAAATTCCTCTCAGGATCTAATGGTTGAAAGAATTCTCTCCAGACCTTAAGTCATTTCTCTGTTCATCAGCAGTATTTCTAGAAGACGCATTATTACTGACTCATGATTTGATTTAAGATGTTATTATCTAAACGAATTATTTCTTCAAATGAATAAAAAACACTTTGTTTCAGCCTAAAATAAATACAATAATTTGCCATGTCATTAACATTTTAGTGTGAAATAGTTAAACACATGCCTTTCATATTCAACTAGGATTTATTGGGCATTCACTGTGTGGTAGGCTCTGGACTAGACATGTTTACAATATTGAGGGAAGAATAATCATATAACAATAATGACAAATAGAGTGCATTTATTGAATTCATATTATATGCTAATTAAGTTACACAATTTTCATATATTTTTTCACTTAAGCCTTTGAGAATCCATGTGAGTTAGGTACTCCTAACCAATAAATGAGGAAATTGAGCATCAGAAAGATTTGTAAACTTCTCTGAGGTAACAAAAATAAGCTATTTGGGGACTGAATTTTATTCTAAAGCTCATGGCCCTATTTTCTAAACTAGGGCTAAGGATCTTAATGATTTTTTGTTGTTGTTGTTGTTATATGAATGAGTTTCTGTATGTGGACAATGCAATGATTTAAGCCAGTGTTAATTCAGCAGCTTTTGTCCAGCTTTTCATGGAGCAACTGTATACATTCTTCTCATTTTCTGGTCTTCATGCTTATTGAAAATGATAAGGCAAAATTATATAGGTAATTACTGATTTTTGTCCTAATCCTAAAAGAGATGTGATGAGTAAAGAAATAAATCTGTCCAGTTTAACCTTCTTTAGTAAAAGGGATTTTAGGGAGACCACCAAGCATGCCAAAATAAAGGAATATTCTTCACATTACTGAAATTGAGTCTCTTGTGTACCAGTTACATTGCACTAAAATTGGTTTTATTCATTTAATGAATGGATTATTGAAATTTCCTAGACAAATAAAGCTGCATCAACTTTTCTCAAAGCCTATTGTTTTGGTGAACACATGGAGCATAGCTTAAGTAATTTCACTCTCTCATTTATTTAATGCATTACAGATGGATACCTGTTTAAGTCATAATGGGTAATTTCTGCCAACAGCCAAGCCCTTTAGAATTTATCAGGGGAAAAATTACATGAATGCTTCATGTAGCATTAGAGTGAGAGCTTCTTCTTTTCACTCTGGAAAGCAGTTCTGTCAGCAGGATGAACTTTGCTCTGAGGAAGTAAATTGGTTTGCGCATGATAGAAACCCAACTATCCAATCCTTATTGTCTCTCAATCCTGATACAATATGCCACACCACAGAATATTAGTATTGAGTAATTATAGTCTTTAGCATATTTCAGCAGTATTTTTGACCATTCATTTACAACTAGATGCACACGTACTTTTTTTTTTCCTTTTTAAATTCATTTCAGAATATTACAGAAGTACAAACAATTTGGTTACATAAATTCCTTTTACACAATGCCCATCCCCCAGACAGTGTGCAGTGTACCTGTTCAATGTGACTTAACCTATCCCCTCCTCCCCTCTACCTGATTTTTTCTGATGAATGTTATCATTGTATGTTCACATAGATGTTGTTTGATCAGTTCCAATTTAATGGTGAGTACATGTGCATTTGTTTTTTTTTCTTTCCATTCTTGTGATACTTCACTTAGAAAAATGGTCTCCAGCTCCTTCTAGAATAATACAAGAGGTAATAGTTCACCATTTTTATGGCTCAGTAGTACTCCATGGTATACATATACCACATTTTATTAATCCCCTCATGTATTGATGGTCACTTGGGTTGTTTTCACATCTTTGCAATTGTGAATTGTGCTGCTATAAATATTTGAGTGCAGGTGTCTTTTTTTATAGAATGTCTTTTTTCCTTTGGGTAGATGCCCAGTAGTGGGATTGCTGGATCACATGGTAGCTCAACTTTTAGTTCTTTGAGGTATCTCCATATGTATTTCCATAGAGGTTGTAGTAGTTTTCAGTCCCACCAGCAGTGTATGAGTGTTCCTATCTTTTCACCTCCATGCCAACATTTGTCATTCTGGGAATTTTTGATAAAAGATATTCTCATTAAAGTTAAGTGATATCTCATTGTGGTTTTGGTTTGCATTTTCCTGATGATTAGAGATATTGAGCATTTTTTCATAAGCTTGTTGGACATTAGTCTATCTTCTTTTGAAAAGTTTCTGTCCATGTTTTTGACCACATTTTAATGGGGTTCTTTGATGTTTTCTTGCTGTTTGGCTTGAGTTCTTCATAGATTCTGCTTATCCTTTTATCAGATGTATAACATGCAGGTATTTTCTCCCATTCTTCAGGTTGTCAATATACTCTGATTGTTTCCTTAGCTGTGCAGAAGCTTTTTAATTTCATCAGGTCCCATTTATTTATTTTTGTCGTTGCCTTAATTGTTTTTTGGGTCTTCCTCAGAAATTCTTTGCCTAGGTAGATGTCTATAAAAGTTTTTCTAACAGCTTTTTTTCTAGAATTCTTATGGTTTCATGCCCTAGGTTTAAGTCTCTCATCATCATGAGCTGATTTTTTTTTTGGAGTGGTGAGAAGTGTGGATCCTATTTCATTCTTCTACATGTAGTTATCCAATTTTCCCAGCATCATTTATTGAATAGGGATTCTTTTCCCCAGTGTATGCTTTTTTCTGCTTTGTCAAAGATCAGATGGCAATATGAGGATGGTTTCATAACTGGGTTCTGTGTTTTGTTCCATTGGTCTATGTTTTTGTGTGACTATCATGCTATTTTGGTTACTATAGCCTTGGAGTATAGCTTGAAGTCTGGTAAATTGATGCCTTCCAATTTGTTTTTATTGCTTCAGCTTGATTTGGCTATGCAGGGTCTTCTCTGGTTCCATACAAAATGTAGAAATATTTTTTATAGGTCTGCAAAAAATAATGTTGGTATTTTCGTAGGGATTGCATTGAATCTGTAGATCACTTTGGGTAGTATATACATTTTAAACAATGTTCATTCTACCTATCCATGAATGTGGTGTGTTTTTCCATCTATTTACTTCTTCTGGTATTTCCTTCTTCAGTATTTCAAAGTTCTCCCTGTAGACGTCTTTCACCTTCTAAGTTAAATATATGCCCAGGCATTTTATTTACTGTGTTGGTATTTTGATGGTATTGAGTCCCATTTTAATTTAAATTTTTTTATTCTTATTTCAGCATAATGTGGGGGTGCAAAAGTTTAGGTTACATATATTGCCCTTGCCTCCCCACCCCTCTGAGTCAGAGCTTCAAACGTGTCCACTTTTTTTGGCATATATGAATGTTACTTATTTGTGTACATTTATTTTGTAACCTCAGACTTTACTGAATTTGTTTATGAATTCCAGGAGTCTCTTGGCAGAATCTTTGGGGTTTTCCAGATATAAGAACATATCATAAGCAAAGAGTGATATTTTGACCTCCTTTGTCCCTGTTTGGATACCCTTGATTTCCATCTTTTATCTAATTGTTCTGGCTAGTTTTTCCAGCACTAGGTTGAATACAAGTGGTGGTAGTGGGCAACATTGTCTGGTTCCAGTTCTAAGCGGAAATGTTTTCATTTATTTTTTTCAGTTCAGCATGATATTGGCTGTGGCTTTGTCATACATGGCTTTTGTAACTTTTATGTAAGTCCCATCTATGCCTCTATTGTTAAGCATTCTTATCATGCAAGGGTGCTGAATTCTTTCAAATGTTTTCTCTGCTTCTACTGAGAGGATCATATGATCTTTGTTTGTGCTTCCATTTATGTTGTGAATTACATTTATTGGTTTCTGTATGATGAAGCATCCCTCCATATCTGGGAAGAAGCCCAGCTGGTCTTCTTGGATTATTTTTTTTGATGAGCAGCTGAATTTGATTTGCTAGGATTTTATTGAGAAATTTTGGATCTATATTGATAAGGGATATTGGTCTGTTGTTTTCTTTTTTGCTGAGTCCTTTCTTGGCTTTTGTATTAAAGTTATGTTGGCTTTGTAAAATGTGTTGGGGAGGATTCCTTTTCCAGATGTTATGGAATAATTTCTGCAAGATTGGTACCAGTGCTTCTTTGTAGGTGGGTAAAATTCAGATGGTAAAATTCAGATCTGTTCTAGGATTTTTTTGTTGGCAGATTTTTTACTACTGCTTCAAGTTTGTTACTTGATATTGGTCTGTTCAGGAATTATATATCTTCCTGATTGAGTCTAGGGGTACTGTGTGTGTCTAGGGGTACCGTGTGTTTCTATGAATTTTTCCATTTCCTCCACATTTTCAAGTTTATGTGCATATAGATATTTATGCTATTAAGAAACTATAATTAGTATTTCTGTGGTATCACTTGTAATTTCTCCTTTTTCATTCCTGTTTAACCTTGTTAGAGTTCTTTCTTTTCTGCCTCTTGTTAATCTAGTGAGATGCCCATCAATTTTGTTTATCTTTTCAGAGAACCAACTTTTTGTTTCACTAATCTTCTGTATAGTTCTTTTCTTATCAATTTCATTTAGTTCTGCTGTGATCTTGGTTATTTATTTTCTTCTGCTGGTTTTGGGGTTGGTTTGTCTCATCCTTTTCAAGTTCCTGGAGATGATTCATTATATTGTTGATTTGTGATCTTTTTGTCTTTAGGATGTAGGTATTTATGACTATGAATTTTCCTCTCAGGACTGCTTTAACTGTATCCCACAAATTTTGAGAACTCATGTCCCTTTATTTTCTTTTATCTGATATAAAGAGATTTTCTTTTTCTCCACATTTTTCCGTGCTCATGATTCTGACCAAAGTTAAGTTTGTCTTACTTGTGGTTTTGTTTTTCACAAATTGAGGCTCAGTCAATCCTAGGTGAATGGCTGAATTAGGATTGCTCTCTTATGGATGCATTTCTATAATCTGTTTTAATCTTTTGCTAAAAGTGTGAAACAGATCAGATAATATGTCTCTGAGATCTGAGGATGTGGTTTGGTCATAGTTCATTTGCACACATGTTTTTTTAAAGTTGTGTATTATAAAATATTTGGAAGAAAATATAGGGAATATATTTAAATAATCTCAAATTGGTTAAGGCCTTTTAAAGTAATACATTTATTTATAAAATGTTTAATTATATACATTTAAAAAGTATCATAAATAAAGACAGAATACAAATGACAAGTTAAAAAACTCAATGTAAAATATACCACTGAGAAGGCAGTAATTTTGTCACTGTACAAAAAATTTTCAAAGTCAATAAGAAAAACCCAAAAATCCTGTAGAAAAATCAGGAAGAAAACATGTATAGACAATTTGCAAAAAATGCAAATGGATTTCAAACATATGAACAAATGAAATGAGACACAACATTATTAACACAAAAACATGTACAGTAAGGGATACATTACAAGACTCCAAGTGGATGCCTGAAATCTTGGATTATACCAAAGAGTATATGCTATAAGTCTTTTCCCATATATACAGACCTATGATAAAATTTAACTTATAAGTTAAGTACAGTTAGAGATCAACAACAATAATACTAATAAAGTAGGGAAATTATGATATACTGTAATAAAATCTCTTTCTATCTTATTGTACTATGCTCACCCTTTTTCGTGTAAGAGTGTGAGATGAGAAAATGCCTATGTAATGAGATGAAGTAAAGTTAATGATGTAGGCATTGTGATGCAAAGGGAACATTCCAGAAATAAACAATTCATATGTTTTAAATCCTTTCTTAGTAGTGTGATGAAATCTCACATCATAGTGCTCCATCCCACCCAGACTGCTTATAGTCACTTAGTAACCCTCTCAATTATTGGATCAACTCACACATATCAGGGTTTGTGTTCACATAACCCTTCTTTTACTTAATATAGCCCCAAAGCATAAGAGTAGTGATATATTTCTGGACCATGGTTGACCACGAGTAACTGAAAGCTTGGAAAGCAAAATAATGTATAAAGGGGAACTACTGTACAAATTAAAACTATGAGATGGGAGGGAGGAGGGGAAGATGGCCAACTATAGTCATCAGTGGCCAGATCATCCCAAATAAAGGAAGAAGTTTCAGATGAGAAATAAGCCCATGTGAAATACTGAGGGAAAGGAGCCAGAATCTATCCTTACCAGAAATCCCATGGGAAGAAGTGGTGGAATAGAACAAGAAGGAAAAAATTTAGAAGGAGGCCAACTGCCAGGGGATTTGGAGCCTGGAAGAAAAGGTAGTTGTGAGCAATTACTTTTCCTCCCCTCACACCTGTGACAGCTCCCAATCTTTTGGAGAGCTCTTCTGCCCTGATGAATCTAGGCACTGTAGACATTGGAAAACTGAGAGTTTCTTCAGAACAGAGCATTGGGCTACAGGTCTGTGTGGTGTCACTTTCCTTTGCCACAGAACAGAGCTGAGACAGTGGGTCCCATATTGCTTCTACACATACCAGGTGCTTATATCCAGCTGGGGAAATCATAGCCTCTCAGTATCCCTGTCACTGAATCAGACACAAACATTACCCAGCACTTGCTTGGACTGTGACAACGACAAAGTAATTGGGAGACACAAGTGCCTAGCAATGTTCTTGGAGTTCTGACTCAAGGAACAGGCTTCCCTAAGGGGACTGGGAAGTGTCACAAATCCTTATTAGGACAGAAGAAGGTGGAACTCACACACTCATGCACCAGAGAACCGCTGGCTCAAGATCTGAAATTCTCTGTATCCATTCAGTGGAGACGCTTTCCATCATTTTGGACCTTCTCCTCCTCCTTTCCTCTCCCATCCACTGCCACAGAGTTAGCCATGGCTGAAAGGCTTTTTTTGCTTGAGACTAGTGAGAATCCCTCAGGGAACCATTAAGCTAGGACACCTGATAGTGGCTGTTCTGCCTCTGAGAGAGACCCTATCACACCCAGGCTGGCTGATTCCTCTTGGGACTGGGAAGGTTCCACAGGGGATGATTAAGCCAGGGCACTTGGGAACAGCTGACCAACCTCTGACAAAGTACCTAGCATACCCAGGCTTCCACAGGGCTTGTGTTTCACTCCCTTCCCATTAAAAAGAAGGAGTGAGCAGTTTCGTGTGTCCGAAAGACAAAAGCTACCATATCCTCTGAGGGAGGACTGGGTTAGCAGTCTTATCACCTAGCTGCAAGCTGCCTGTCTGTTCTGCAAAGAGTTACCCTCCTTGGAGGCAGCTCCTTCACATAACCACACCTCCCCTGCTGGAGAATTTCAGCCACAGCCCACACCCAGTGTGGTAGCCCTGGACACAGCAGATTGAGCTGCCTTCACCATCTCTGCTGCAGCTGGGCCAGGATGTAAGTTGGGAATCTGTGAACTTTTGCCTTAAAGACAGAGAAAGCTGTCATTACCAAAAGAGGGAGGTGTGCGTGGCTTATGTGTCTCATAGCTACCAGCTTCTGCTAATCACATGAAGAGAGTCTCATCACTCCTGTCATAGGCTGACAGTGCATCCATCCTTCTCCTGCCTGAGCATTATTCTGGATCAAGAAAGCACCACATCCCATGCTAATCACAGACAGAAACTGAACCCAGGGAAGTATGAGAGCTAGTTTTTCAGGTCATTCTCAGTCTCAAGTATACAATCCCGGGACCTGGGGACTAGGGATTACCTAACCTAGTCCACAACTGCTGGCACCTGAACACTCCCCCAGGAGTCTGAGATCCAACCAACCCAAATTTCCAGCAACACCATGGTGGGTACCTATCTGCATGAGCCAAAAGGCAGAATACCTCTACTGCTCTACACTGAGCAGCAGAGTTCCTGGTAAAGTTGAAAAGGTGAACTGCAAAGCTACCTGTTTTGAACTGAGGGAAGAGATTCTAGATGAGAAAGAACTATAATAAGAACTCTGGCAATGTGAAAAAACAGGTTTTTCGGTAGGGCTAAAAGATGATACTAGCTCTCTTGCAATGGATTCTAACCAAAAAGAAATTATTAACATGTCAGATATAGAATTCAAAATATGGCCTGCAAGTACACTCAATGAGATCAGTGAGAAGGTTGAAAACTAACACAAAGAAAACAAAAAGAAAAAAATTCAGAACATGAATAAAAAAAATCACTAAAGGTATACATAGTTTAAAAGAAAATAAAAGAACTTTTGGAAATGACAGGATCATTTAGGGAAGTACAAAATACAGTGAAAAGTTTTAACAACATACTAAATCAAGCAGAAGAAGGACTTTCAGAGCTTGAAGACCAGGCTTTTGAATTAACCAGTTAGTAAAAAATAAAAGAGGAATGAAGAGAAATGAACAAAGTATCTGAATATGTGACTATGAATGATGATCAAATATAAGCATTATAGATATCCCTGAGGGAGAAGAAGAAAAAGTACAAAGCATGGACGACCGACTTGAGGGAATAATAAAGGAAAAATTCGATGCTCTGAGTATAGATTTAGACATCCACATAACAGAAAGTCATCAAACTCCTGGAAGATTAATTGCAAAGAGTACATCTCCCAGGCACACAATTATCAGACTGGCCAAAACGAAAGCAAAGGAGAAAATTCTACAAGATGAAGGATGAAGGCATAAAGTAACTTACAACAGAAAACACACCAGTATAACAGCAGACTTCTCAGAGGAAACCTTATAAGCCAGAAGGGAATGGGTCCTATCATCAGTCTTCTTTTTTTT
>MPIZ01001317.1:294776-308199 GCA_003258685.1 Prolemur simus | reverse complement strand
AAAAAAAAGAATTAAAAAAAAATAGAACTTCTGAAAATGAAAAATTCATTTAAGGAAATCCAAAACACAATGGAAAGTTTTAAGAATAGCCTAGACCAGGCAGAATAAAGAATCTCTAGAGCTTGGAGACAACTCATTCATATTAACTCAGTTGGTCAAAAATAAAGAACAGAGAATTAAGAGGAATAAACAAAGCCTACAAGAAATTATGTAAAATGGCCAAATATAAAAATCATAGGCATTCCTGAAAGTGAGGAAGAAAAGACACAAGAGTTGAAATGGCTGGTCTTGCTAGAGATTTAGGCATCCAGGTACAAGTAGCTCCACAAACACTTGGGAGATTCACTTCAAAGAGGCAGTCACTAAGACACATAGTTTATTATCCTGGGTAAAGTTAACATGAAGGAGGAAATCCTTTGATCCATGAGGTGGAAACATCAAGTAAATTACAAAGGAAATCACCCCCCAAAACCCCATCAGGCTAAATGCAGACTTCTCAACAGAGACCTTACAAGTCAGAATGGATTGGGCCCCCATCTTTAGTCTTCTTAAACAGAACAGCTGTGAACCTAGAATTTTGTTTCCTGCAAAAGTAAGTTTAATATGTGAAGGAGAAATAAAGACTTTTGCATCATTTTTTAATAATTGAGTTGTATTCCATTGTATACATATACCATATTTTATTAATCCACTCATGGATTGACGGGCACTTGGGTTGTTTCCACATCTTTGGTATAGTGAATTGTGCTGCCATAAACATTCGAGTGCACATGTCTTTATTATAGAATGACTTTTGTTCCTTTGGGTAGATGCCTAATAGGGCTATTGCTGGATCAAATGGTAGTTCTACTTGTAGCTCTTTGAGGTATCTCCAAATTCTTTTCCACAGAGGTTGCACTAATTTGCAGTCCCACCAGCAGTGTAAGAGTGTTCCTAGGTCTCCACATCCTTGCCAGCATTTGTTGCTTTGGTGATCTAGCACCTCTTATATTTTCCTGGATAGAGCTAGAGCCCATCCTCCAAAGTGAGTTATCACAAGAATGGAAGAATAGGCACCACATGTACTCGCCATCAAACTGACACTGACCAACACTAAGGTGCTCACACAGTAGTAATATTCTTTGGGGGTAGGGGGTTTGGGGGTGGGTAAATTCACAACTAAATGACGTGGTGAGCACTATGGGGTGTAAGGGCATGTCCCAAATCATGGTTGGGATATGGCAAAGTCATAAGATGTAACCAAAATGTTTGTACCACATAATTTCCTGAAATAAAAATAAATACAAATAAATAAATAAATACAGACAGACAGACTTTTCCAGATAAGCAAACACTGAGGGGATTTTTTAAGACCAGACCTGCCCTGCATGAAATAATTACAACTATATTATATATGGTTCAGCACAAGAGACACCAACCAGTGTAAAACCAGTGAAAAACTAACACTGAGAGCTCATATGAAACAATAGCACAAGAGGTAAAACAAAGCAACAAGGTACTAGCCAATAGGCTGAAAATAACAACATTCCACTTATCAGTTGTACCAATCAATGGGAAAAAATAACCCACCTCAAGAGACATAGGGTGACTAAATGGATTAAAAAAATACAAGCTAAGTATCTGCTATCTCCAGGAAACACATCTAACACACAAGGAATTATACAGACTCAAGTTGATAGGATATGAAAAATATTACATGCAAATGGAAACCAAAAGAAAGCATGTGTAGCCATTCTCAGATAAAATTGAGTTTAAATCAATAATAGTAAAGACAGACGAAGATGGTCATTATATATTTGTAAAGGGATCAATTCAATAAGACATAAGAATCCTAATTACTTATGCACCTAACACAGGAGTTCACAAATTCCTAAAGCAAACACTACTAAATCTAAGCAAAGAGAAAAATAGCAGCACTGTAATAGCCAAGACTTCAACACCCCACTGATAGAACTGGACAGATCATCCAAGCAGAAAAAAGAAACACTGGACTTTACCAAACTCAAGAACAAATGGGCCTAACAGACATTACAGAACGTTTTACCTCAAAACTACTGAATATACATTCTTCTCATTAGCACATGAAACATACCACAAGACAGATCATATATTAGGCCATAAAACATGTCTCAACAAATTAAAGTCTAAATTATACCATGTATCTTCTCTGACCAGAGTGGGATAAAACTAGAAATAAACGCCAAGAGAAACATTCAATTCTACACAAAGTCATGGAAATTAAACAACCTGCTGCTGAATGATTATTGGCTCAATAATGAAATTAAGATGAAAATAAAAAGATTCCTCAAACTGAATGAGAAAGGGGGCACAAGCTACCAAAATCTATGGGATTCAATACGAGCAGACCTAAGGGGGAAATTCATAACCTTTAATGTCTACATCAAAAAAGACAGAAAGATTACAAGTTAACAATACAATGTCACATCTCAAGGAACTAGAAATGGAAGAGAATGCCAAACCCAAACCCAGCAGAAGAAAAGAAGTAACTAAGTTCTGAGCAGAACTAAATGAAATGGAAAACAAATAAACATACAAACAAAAAATAATACAAAGGATAGATGAAACAAAAAGTTGGTGCTTTGAAAAGAAACAATATCAAAATACCTCATCCTAGATAAACTCATACTAGAAGAGAAAAGACCCAAATAAGCTCAATCAGAAATGAAAAAGGATATATTGCAACTTATACCACAGAAATACAAAATGTAATGTGAGAAGACTATGAAAATCTCTTCACAAGCGTGTCCATTTAGCTGAATTAAAAAAAAAAAAGAAAAGAAAAGAAAATCTCTTCACATATCAATTTGAAACCATAGAGGAAACGGACAAACTCCTGGAACCACACAAACTCCCAAGACTCAATCAGGAACAGACAAATAAAAAGCAATGATATTGAAGCAATAATAAAAAACCTTCCAACAAAAAAAGTCCCAGACCATATGGATTCACAGCCAAATTTTACCAGATCTACAAAGAAGAACTGGTACCCATATTGCAAAAATTATTCATAACATCAAGGAGGAAATCCTCCCAACCTCACTGTACAAAGCCATCATCACCTTGCTACCAAAACCAGGAAAGGACACAACGAAATAAAAAAAGAAAAACTATAGACAAATATCCCCTATGAATATAGATGCAAAAATCCTCAATAAAAAACTAGAAAACTAAATTGAACAGCCCATCAAAAAATATAAATAATCCACCATGATCAAGTGTGCTTCATCCCAGGGATGCAAGTATGATTCAACATACATAAATCAATAAATGCGATTCACCACATAAGCAGAAGCAAAAACAAAAACAATATGATCATATCAATAGATGCAGAAAAATCATTCAACAAAATGCAGCACTCTTTCATGATAAAAAAACCTTACTATATTAGGCACAAAAAGAACATGTTTCCAGATAATAAAAACCATAGATGACAAACCCACAGCCAACATCACAGTGAATGGGGAAAATTTGAAAGCATTCCTACTAAGAACTGAAACAAAAGAAGGGTGCCCACTGTTACCATCTCTATTCAACTTAGTTCTGGAAATCCTAGCCAGGAAGGGGAATAGATAAAGGATACCCAGATCAGGAAAGAAGAGGTCAAAATATTGTTTTTTGCTGACAATATGATCTTACATCTGCAAAACCTAAAAGACTCCACCAAGAGATTCCTGGAATTGGTAAATAAGTTCAGCAAAGTCTCAGGTTACAAAATCAATGCACACAAATCAGTAGCTTTCCTATATACCAATAACAGTCAAGCTGAGAGTCAAATTAGAGACTCAATACCATTCACAATAGCTACAAAGAAAATAAAATACTTATAAATGCACATCGCCAAGTAGGGGAAGATCTCTACAAGAAGAACTCTGAAACTCTGAGGAAAGAAATCACAGAGGATACAAACAAATGGAAAAACATATCATGGCATAGATCGCTAGATTCAACATTAAAAAAATGTTTATACTACCCAAAGTGATTTACAGATTCAATGTAATCCCCACCAAAATATCAAAGTATTATTTCACAAACCTAGACAAAATAATTCTATGTTTTGTTTGGATCAAGAGAAGAGCCCAAAAAGCCAAAGCAATCTTAAACAAAAAGAACAAATCTGGAGGCATTCTGTTATTGGACTTCAAACTATACTACTAGGCTATAGTAACCAGTAGAGCACGGTAGTGGAACAAATATAGAGACATAGGTAAATGGAACATAGCTGAGGGCCCACATATAAAAACCATCTACATACAGCCAACACTGGAGAAAATAAGCCCTATTCAATAAATTGTGCTGGGAAAATTGGCTAGTCACATGCAGAAGAATAAAACAGGGTCCATATCTCTCACCAACCACAAATATTTATGCAAGACGGATAAAAGACTTAAATGTAAGGCATGAAACCATAAGAATTCTAGAAGAAAAAGTTGGAAAAACTCCTCTAGACACCAGCCTAGGTAAAGAATTTATGAATAAGACCCTACTGACAATCACAGCAACAACAAATAAATAAATGGAACTTGATTAAATTAAAAAGCTTCTGTACAGCAAAGGAAATAATCAACACACCAAATAAATAGGAGAAAATATTCTCAAGCTATACATCTAATAAAGAATTAATAACCAGAATCTACAATGAATTCAATGAATCACCAAGGGGAAAAATGAACAAACAAATATAAACCCCATTAAAATGTGGGCAAAAGACACGAACAGAAGCTTTTCAAAAGAAGGTAGACAAATAGCCGATAAACATATGAAAAAAGCTCCATTTCAGTAATAATCAGGGACATGCAAATTAAAACCACAATGAGATATCACCTTAGCCCAATTACAATGGCTTTTTGTTAAAAAGTACAAAAAATAGATTTTGCCATGGATGCACAGAGAAAGGAGCATTTACAAACTGTTAGTAGGACTGCAAATTAGTACAAGGTCTATGAAATACAGTATGGGGATTCCTCAAAGAAATAAAGGTAGACCTACCATTTGATCTTGCAATCCCACTACTGGATATTTAGCCAAAGGAAAATAAGTTATTTTATAAAAAAGACACCTGCATGTGAACGTTTATTAAAGCACAATTCACAATTGCAAAGATGTGAAATCAACCCAAGTGCTTATCATTTCATGAGTGAATTAACAAAATTTGGTATATTATATACTATGAAATGCTATACCACCATGAAGAAGGATGAATTAAGGCCTTTAGCAACAAATTAGATGGAACTAGAGACCGTTATCCTAAATGAAGTATCTAAGGAATGTAAAAACAAACACCACATGTACTCACTATTAAATTAAAACTAGTCAATGAGCACACATGTGCACAGAGGGAAGTAAAAACCAGAAATCAAGCAGGGGGAGAGGGGAGGAGGGGTTGGGTGAAAACTAGTGGATCAATGAAGAGATGAAGGAAGGAATTAAAATATTTCTTGAAACAAATGAAAAGGTAAACACAACATATCAAAACTTATGAGATACAGAAAAACCAATAATAAGAGGACAGTTTATAGGACTATGTGCCTACATCAAAAAAGTTGAAAAAGCTCCAAATAAATAACCTAATAATACATGTCAAAGAATTATAAAAGCAATAGCACATTGAATCCAATATTAGTAGAAGAAAAGACATAATGAAGAACAGAGCAGAAATAAATTAAATTTTAAAAAAGTATAAAAGATCAATAAGAGAAAGAAATTGGTGTTTTGAAAAGATAAACAAAATAGACTCACATTTAGCCGGACTAAGAAAATAGAGATACGACTCAAATAAATAAAATTGGAGATGAAAAAGACTTTACAACTGATAGTGCAGAAATTCAAAGGATTATTAGGGACTACTATGAACAATTATATGCCAATATATTGGAAAACTTAGAAACAAAGGATAAATTTCTAGACATATAAACCCACCAAGATTGAATCAGGAAGAAATCTAAAACCTGAATAAACCAATAACAATTCATGAGATAGAAGCAGTAATAAAAAGTTTCCCAACAAAGAAAACCTCAGAATTCAATGATTTCACTGTTAAATTCTACCAAGCATTCAATGAACTAATACTAGTTGTACTTAAACTATTCTGAAAAATCTTATTTTTCCATTCTTGGGATACTTCACTTAGTATAATGGGTTCCAGCTAACCAGAAAATTTATTTCCCTGATCATCACCTAAGTGCACATTTGGGAATAGCACCAATTGGGTGTTGGGCAGATGTGGGGGGAGGAGAGGATGGGTGTATACCTACACAATGAGTGCAGTGTGCACTGTCTGGGGAATGGACATGCATGAAGCTCTGAATCTGGGGAAGGTGGGGGGCATGGGCAATATACATAACCTAAACTTTTGTACCCCCATAATATGCTGAAAAAAATCAAGGAGGACAGGATACTCCCAAACTCATTCTACAAATCCTATATCAGTCTGATACTAAAAACAGACAAAGACACAACAAAAATAAAACTATAGGCCAATGTTTCTGATAAATTAAGATGAAAAAATTCTCAACAAAATACTAGCAAATGAAACACAGCACCACATTAAAAGGATTATTCATCGTGATCAAGTGGGATTCACCGCAGTGATGCAAGGATGGTTCAACTTGTACAAATCAATCAATGTGATACATTATATCAACAGAACAAAGCACAGAAACCATATGATCATTTCAATTGATGCTGAAAAAGCATTCAGTGAAATTCAACATCACTTCATGGGAAAAACTCTCAAAAAACTTGGTACAGAAGAAACTTATCTCAACATGATAAAAGCCATATATGAAAAACCCACAACAAGCAATATAATGGGGAAAAGTGAAGACCTTTACTCTAAGATCTGGAACAAAACAAGGATTCCCACTTTCACCACTGTCATTCAACATAGTACTGAAAGTTCTAACTAGAATAATCAGATAAGAGAGATAAATAAAGGGCATCTAAGTTGGCAAGAAATAAGTCAAATTATCCTTGTTTGTGGATGATATGATCTTATATCTAGAGTAACCTGAAAATTACACTGAAAACTTTTTAGAACAGATAAACAAATTCAGTAAATTTTCTTAATATAAAATCAACACGCAAAATAATTAGAATTTCTATATGCCAACAGCAAATAATCTGGAAATGAAACCAAGACTGTAATCCCACTTATAATAGCTATACATAAAATAAAATACCTAGGAATAAACTTAACCAAAGAAGTGAAATATCTCTACAATGAAAAGTATAACATATTGATGAAAGAAATTGAGGAGAACACAAAGAAATGGAAAGATATTCCATGCTCGTGGATTGGAAGAATCAATATTGTTAAAATATTCATAATTCCCAGGGCAATCTATAGATTCAATGCAATCCCCATCAAAATACCAATGATATTTGTTATACAAATAAAAAAAAATCATAAAATTTATATGGAAAACCAAAAGACCCAGAATAGCCAAAGCCATTGTGAGCAAAAAGAACAAAACTGAATGAATCATATTTCCTGACTTCAGAATTATACTAAGGAGCTGAAGTAACCAAAACAGCATGGTACTAGCATAAAAACAGACACCTACAATAGAACATAAGAGATAACCCAAAAATAAACCCACACATTTATAATAAACTTATCTTCAACAAAGTTGCCAAGAACATACAGTGAGGAAAGGACACTCACTTCACTAAATGGTGCTGGGAAAATTGGATATCTATATGCAGAACAAAGCTAGATATTTATGTATCTGCATATATAAAAATCAAATCAAAATAGATTGAATAGATTAAATCTAAAACCTGAAACTGTGAAACTACTCAAAGAAAATATTGGGGCAATGCTTCAGAACATTGCTCCAGGCAAGGACTTCTTGAGTAATACCCCCAAAGTACAGGCAACTGAAACAAAATTAGCCAAATGGGATAATATCAAGCCAAAAATCTTCTGTACAGCAAAGGAAACAATCAACAAAGGGAAGAGACAATACGGAATCTGAGAAAATATTTGCAAACTACCCAAGCGAAAAGGGATTAATAACTAGAATATATAAGGAACTCGAACAACTCAATAGGAAAAAAAAATCCAATAATCTGATTAAAAGTGGACAAGAATTTATGAAGAAGACCCCTAAGGCAATCACAGCAACAACAAAAATAAACGAATGGGACCTGATTAAATTAAAAAGCTTCTGCACAGCCAAAGAAACAGTCACAAAACTAAACAGACAACCTACAGAATGGGAAAAAATTTTCGCATATTACACATCAGATAAAAGACTAATAACAAGAATCTATTTAGAACTCAGGAAAATCAGCAAGAAAAAAATCAAACAACCCTATCAAAAAGTGGGCAAACGACATGAATAGAAATTTTTCAGAAGATATAAGAATGGCTAACAAACATATGAAAAAATGCTCAACATCCCTAATCATCAGGGAAATGCAAATCAAAACCACAATGAGATATCACTTAACTCCAGTGAAAATGACCTTTATCAAAAAGTCCCAAAACAACACATGTTGGTGTGGATGTGGAGAGACAGGAACACTCATACACTGCTGGTGGGACTGTAAACTAGTGCAACCCCTGTGGAAAGCATTATGGAGATACCTTAAACAGACTCAAGTAGACCTACCGTTCGTTCCAGCAATCCCTTTATTGGGCATCTACCCAAAGGAACAAAAGTCATTCTATGACAAAGACACCTGTACCCCAATGTTTATAGCAGCACAATTCACAATTGCAAAGATGTGGAAACAACCCAAATGCCCATCAATTCACGAATGGATTAGTAAATTGTGGTATATGTATACCATGGAGTATTACTCAGCTTTAAGAAATAACGGTGATACGACATCTCTTTGGTTCTCCTGGAGAGAGCTGGAACCCATTCTATTAAGTGAAGTATCCAAAGAATGGAAAAACAAGCATCACATGTACTCACCAGAAAATTGGTTTCCCTGATCATCACCTAAATGCGCATCGGAGAATGATACCAACTGGATATCAGACTGAGGTGGGGGGTGGGGGAAGGAAATGGGTGTATGCCTACATGATGAGTACGTTGCCCACCGTCTGGGGAATGGTCATGCTTGAAGGTGCTGACTCAGGGAAGTGGGGGGTGGGGGAAGGGGATGGAGGTATGACTACATGGTGAGTGCCAGGCACACTGTCTGGAGAATGGACACGCTTGAGGCTCTGACTCAGGGGGATGGGCGGGACATGGACAATGTATATAACCTGAGCTTTTGTATCCCCATGATGAGCTGAAATAAAAATAAATAAATAAATAAATATATACCAAAAAATAAAGTAGGCAAGGAATCTGAATATACATTTCTCCAAAGAAGACATGCAGATGGTCAATAGATATGTGAAAAAATCCTCAACATCATTAATCATCAGAGAAATGCAAATCAAATATACCATGAGATATCATCTCACCCAGTGAAAATGGTTTTTATCCAAAAGACAGGCAATAAGGAATGCTGGAGAGGATGTGGAGAAAGGGAAACCCTGGTACACTGTTGGTGGGAATGTAATTTAGTGCAACCACTATGCAAAACAGCTTGAAGGTTCCACAAAAAATTAACAATAGCTAGCATATTATCCAGCAATCCCACTGCTGCTTCTCTGTATGTGTGTGTATACATATACATATCTCCAAAGGAGGGGAATTTATTACATGGAAAAAATATATCTCCATTCCACTATTTATTGCAACACTACTCACAATAGTCAAGATATGGAATCAACCTTAGTGTCCATCAGTGGATGAGTAGATAGAGAAATCTTGGTAAATATCCACAATAAAGTATTATATAGCAACAAAAAAGTGCAATCCTGTTATTTGTAACAACATGTATGGAACTGGAGAACAGTTTGTTAAGTGAAATAAGCCAAGCACAGAAAGATAAATCTTGCATGTTATCACTTATATATGGGAAGCTAAATATTCAAAGCATTTTATCTCAGGGAGACAGAGAGTAGAATTATGGTTACCAGAGGCTGGGATGAGCAGTGGGGAGGGGAGGATTAAGTTAGGGTGGGTAATGGGTGCAAAAATATAGAGAGATAAGTAGATAGAATGAACAATATTTGATAGCACAACAAAGTGACTATAATCAACAATAAGTTAGGGTGCACTTTAAAATAAACAGGAATGGAATAGGAATGTTCCTAACACAAAGAAATTTCAAATACCTAAGGTGATGGATATCCCAACTACCCTGATTTGATTAATTCACATTGTATTCCTGTATCAAAACATCACATGTACCCTATAAAGATACACAACTATCATGTACTCATAATAATTAAATATATATGTATGCATATATATAATGTGGATTACCTTCACAAATTTGCCCAGGGCCATACTAAAGATTTCAGACCTTCTAGTGTCTGAGGTCCAGGAACATGTGGGTAGACTCAGCATGACGGGAACTTTGAGACCTTCCACAGCTTTTCTCTAAAGATTTAATCCCTACTAAAAATATTTTTAACAATTGATGCTGCAGTATTTTCACTTGATCACCTTCATTTACAAGGAACTCACTACATTCCCAAGCAATCAATTTCACCTTTGTTCTCTTCATGAACATTGGTAAGTTTTTCTCTGAAGTTGGGCTGTATGGCAATACAGGCTTTATACGATTTCTTTTGCTGTCTGAAGACAGAAATTAAGGGCACTTGGACTTCTCTGTACTCTAAGCTCCAAGTTCCATCAACTATTTTGACTATGACATGATTTCACATCACTTTACCCTCCAGGTGTAGTCTGAATAGTGTAAATATATAGCAGATCTTATCAGCTCATTTCTTCTGGGACATTTCCTTTTATTAAAGGGTAACTTAGCATCTTAGATGTCAAGCCATATCATTCTACTTTCTCACATTGTACTAATTATTGATAGACACACTGAGTTTTTTCCCACATTGGTCAAGACTAAGCTATGCCTAACATCTTTTAGTCATGTGGTCAATTGTGTGTGTGTGTGTGTGTGTGTGTGTGTGTGTGTGTGTGTGTCGGATATTTTTGACCAAATTTGGATTATGTATCTTGTAATTCTTTCCATAATTTTCTATACCTGTTTTCTAAATTTTCTACAGAGAAAATTAACCTTGCATATAACATTATAGATAATGAAAGTTATAAAAATCAAACAGATATACTGTCCTTTTTGGAAGCCTGGGTATTTAAACTACACACTTTGACAGCTCTTCCAGACCTTAGCTCACTTTTTCTTGCAACAAGGAACTGAGCCAACCATTGCTTACATGAACAGAGGGAGGAATTTTTTCATTTCTTCCTGGAAGATAACAGAGAGTATACTATACAGTAAGTATAAGAATAATAATTAATATCTTGGGCACTAGAACCAAACTCCGTCTCTCTACAAGTGACTCAGAGCAAATTATTCAACCTCTTACTGTGCTGTCACTTTTCATCTGTCCAATGGGGAATATTTATATGACCTGCCTCACAAGGTTATTGCCAAGATTAAATGAGCTAATATAAGCAAAGTGCTTAGAATAGTGTCTAGTATATAGTAAGTCCTCAACAAATTATTATTATTATTATTACTAAACCATGGGGACTTGAACTGGTGTATAGTGGAGGATACAGCATTTGGATTTGCTAGGATCTGCCATAATTTGTATGTTTTTAGGAATATGGACCTTGGTCATATAGAAAGACTCCAAATACCTGCATTTCTCATTTCTGAAAATTGGATGTTCTCTCTCTTCTCTTCTCTTCTCTTCTCTTCTCTTCTCTTCTCTTCTCTTCTCTTCTCTTCTCTTCTCTTCTCTTCTCTTCTCTTCTCCTCTCCTCTCCTCTCCTCTCCTCTTTTTTCTTTCTTTCTTTCTTTCTTTCTTTCTTTCTTTCTTTCTTTCTTTCTTTCTTTTCTTTTTCTCTTTCTTTCTTCTTTCTTCCTTTCCTTTCCCTTCCTTCCTTCCTTCCTTCCTTCCTTCCTTCCTTCCTTCCTTCTTTCTTTCTTTTTCTTTCTCTCTTTCTTTCATTCTTTCTTTCTTCTCTCTTCTTTCTTTCTCTTTTTCTTTCTTTTATCTCTTTTTCTTTCTTTTGTCTCTTTCTCAATATAGTGATTTCTTTCTAATTCATTTTGTTTAAAACTCTTATTTTGGGATTAATATGATACGTGCATTTTTGACTTGATTGCACCTAGAATTTTAAATATTCCTAAATTTCCCAACGGTGTGCATACTAGTCATAAACCTAGAAATCTTATGCAAATTGGATAGCTATATATATATATATATATATATATATATATATTTCTTTTCTACACATGCCTGTCAAGACATTTAATAAACGAACTGATGGTATTTCTTCCCTTGCAGTTTCTAATCTTAAGTAGAAGCAGTAGTTAGTTCAAAAAGAAAAGTGATCTAAATGTTTTTGAGTTTAAGGAAAGTAAAAACTCTCAACTTGATTTCTCCTAATGATAATTTATACTCTATAAAAGCTTCTTTTAAGCTCATTTGAAGATTATCCAGCATTTCCCAGTGTATAATCTCCACTCAGTATCAAATCATCTCATTCATTCAGTCAAAGCAGGGATTGGTTGTGAGAATAATTAGGACTTCCCATTTCTTTGGGGTGGTCTAGCCAGAAATGAAGCTTATCTGAGGCATGTCTACTGAATTAGATTACTGAATGTAGCACAAAAGTTGAAATTCTTTCACTCAAGTTTCTCCATCCCACCTAATCCAAATATCAACATGGCATTTAGAACTTCCACAATGGTTTGTAACATTTAACCTATTTCATTTTGATTTTCTGTGTGTTCTAAGGGAAGCAGTATGAATGTGTGAAAGAGCATTGGACTGATAGTTAGGAGACATTGTTTCATAGCCTCAAAGGCTTTTTAGAGAAGAAATATTGGGTATTAGGGTACTTTTCCTCTGAATTTTGCTGTGTAGCCTTGTGCAGGTAACTTCACTTCCCTAAGCTTCAATTGCCTCTATTGTAATACTAATATAATTACACAACCAGATAAAACCTTTAAGAGAGAAGAACTCTATATCATTTTTGGCTATAGAATTATAGCATCTAGCATAGTACCTTCTACTCATCAGACCATCAGAAAATATTTTGTATTTGGAAATACTTGCATTGTCTTCATCAAAAGATTGTTGGGGCCAGGCTCGGTGGCTCACGCCTGTAATCCTAGCCCTCTGGGAGGCTGAGGCGGGTGGATTGTTTGAGCTCAGGAGTTCGAGAGCAGCCTGAGCAAGAGCGAGACCACATCTCCACTAAAAATAGAAAGAAATTATATGGACGGCTAAAAATATGTATAGAAAAAATTAGCCGGGCATGGTGGCGCATGCCTGTAGTCCCAGCTACTAGGGAGGCTGAGGCAGGAGGACTGCTTGAGCCCAGGAGTTTGAGGTTGCTGT
>MPIZ01001317.1:266628-288199 GCA_003258685.1 Prolemur simus | reverse complement strand
CAAGCGTGTCCATTCCCCAGACAGTGCGCCTGGCACTCACCATGTAGTTATACCTCCATCCTCTTCCCCCAACCCCCACTTCCCTGAGTCAGCACCTTCAAGCATGAACATTCCCCAGACTGTGAGCAAGGCACTCATCATGTAGGCATACACCCTCCTTTTACTTATTTAAAGACATCTTATAGTTTCTTAACTTAATCTGAGTCTTTTTAAGCTGTTTTTAGAACTTGAAATTACAACAAAAAAGAGAAAAAAATGTGTGCCACATGTATATACACATGCAGCATTAAAATAACTGGTAAAATTATAGACTAGATGGATGAAGAAAAGTACTTCTCCTGTGGATTAGCCAGGATCTCAGGTAGCAGAGTTAATGATACCTGGACTTCATATCTAGTTTCTATTTATTCAATACTGTGGCCAATATAATTTAAGCAGAAAGGCAGAAAACAGAAATATCGTGCATTTTGCCCTCTATTTTCTAATTTGTTTTCCATTGGTATGTGTTTTTCTCTAAGACCTTGCAAGTGTCAGTGTGCTGAGAAATATTTATATTCACAAAGCTTTGTGATAGAGGAAGAAGGTAGCAATGGCTAAGGGAAGAAGCTATTATATTGAGTTATGTGAGTCAATATTGTGGGACTTTCTGCATACTTACAAGTCTACTATAAGTCTGAATTAAATTGCTCTGGTAAAATTCTTACTTAGTTGAGGAGTTAGTTCAGAGGAGGCTCCTAAATTTTGTCATAAGGATACTAACTTTATCATTTAGCTGGAATAATCCAAATGGCTGTTTAATTGCTTTTACACTTGCCTTCTTTTTTAACTGCACTGATTGTTAGAAAACTTGAGACCTTTAATACGTGGACACTTAAGTCTTTTCATCTTGCTTCACATCCTCACAATATCCCTTCAGGGTAGATATTATTATCAGCACCAGTGTATAGGTAAGAGAGGAAACACAGAGTCAGAAAGACTTGGCAAAGATCACTTATGTAAATTTCAGAGTTGGGGTGAAAATTCTCAACTGTCTCCTAATCCAATTTCGTCTTCTACATCACTGCTGTCTGAGACTGGCACCACAGAAAAATACTACCCAGACTGAAGTTCTGGCTCAAGATTTAAAAAAAAAAAAAAGGAAAAATTATTACCTCTATAAAAGATCTCTAGTCCCATTACTTAAGAAAAAAGGTTTATACGTTGAGCTCTATCTATTTTAAAACATAAACTTAATTGTTACCTTTGAGAAAAATAAAATAATCAGTTATATTTGTAAAGCTGTTTATAAGAATAAGTGAAACATTTGACCAGGTTTCATCCAAGAAGTACAAATCTACATCATGCCTATGATAAAATCTTTTAGTACTCTAGTGATCCCTCTTCCAACACTAACAGAAATTGAACAAAACACTCTATTACTGAGTTTGTAATTTCTAACAGGAAATTTTACTTATCTATATGGTTTCAGATTCTACTTTTCCAAAAACATAAAACTACTGAGTCCCAAGTATTGTCACTCTGTCTCCTGTATTCTAGCTGTGGATATACTGGCTCTTTAGTGAATGTATCGTATTGACAACATAAGAGTGTGTATATGTGTGTGTGCATACATTTGTGTGCACATTGCACATGTGTGCATGCTCAAAATCAATAAAGAATAGCACATTGAGGTTAAAAACAATATTTATGTCCCTTACCTACATGTACTAAAAAGGATGCATTTATCTGTTTCATATTTAATTAATTATAAACATTTAATAGCACATCCTGCACACAGGCAATAGTCAACTAATAACTGCTTTATCAACTGATTAGGCCATCATTGTGTACAATTTTATAACTCTAGTGAAAATGGTAGGACCATCAGCATTTTCCCCATTGTGGTCTAGTTCCAATTTGTTTTAGATATTTTCTTTTTCGAAAATCAATCTGCCAATTAGTGACTCTAATAAGGATCTTTAATGAAGAGCCTAAATTTTTAAAGAAATGCATCATCCCACATAATATTAATACTACAAACCATTCATTTACTGAGTTCAAAAGCTGATACATTTCTTGGTGATTCAATTATATACCAAGAATTTCTATGTCTCTGAAATGGAAACCAAGCAAAGTCATAAATTAAGACGTCACATCAAATCAAAGTAAGGTGTCACTGCTTCTTTGAATTTTGAGTAAACTAATTCATTTTTCTTCCATAAGGAAGGCAAGCTCCAAAAATACATTTGAGTTCACTTAGATGCTGTCTGTCCATGGGAAAATCATATACCTCCCCTGTCTTATGTTGCACAAAGTTAGAATAAGAACATCTGCTCTGGCTTTTAGTTTTGGGGAACCAATTATTCTCATAATAGTGTAATCATCTAGGAACTCAGGTTCTAGCCAAAGTTTGGCCTCAAAATAAGAATGTTACCTTGGAAAAATGGCTTAACCTATTTATCAGTTGCTTTATATGTCAAAAATATGAGGATCCAAAGAAAAGGATTTGAAAACTTTAGAACTAGTATGAATAAATGATGTTTATATTTGATATTAAAATTTCCCAAATTACTTAGGTGAAATTTCTTTTTTTTTTCTTTCAGCATATTATGTGAGTACAAAAGTTTAGGTTACATATATTGCCATTGCTCCCCCACCCCCCTGTGTCAGAGCGTCAAGCATGCCCATTCCCCAAATGGGACAATGCACATTGCACTCATTATGTAGGTATACACCCATCCCCTCTCCCACAACATCTGTCTGACACCCCGATTAGTGTTATTCCCAAATGTGCTCTTAGGTGATGATCAGTGAAACCAATTTGATGGTGAGTACACGTGGTGCTTATTTTTCCATTCTTGGGATACTTCACTTAGTAGAATGGGTTCCAACTCTGTCCAGGAGAATAATAGATTATATATAACCATTAATTCTTATAGCTGAGTAGTACTCCATGGTATACATATACCACATTTTATTAATCCAATTCATGTATTGATGGGCACTTGGGTTGTTTCCACATCTTTGCAATTGTGAATTGTGCTGATATAAACATTCAGGTTTCAGGTGTCTTTGTTATAGAATGTCTTTTGTTCTTTTGGGTAGATTCCCAATAATGGGATTGCTGGATGAAATGGTAGGTCTACTTGTATCTGTATAAGTATCTCCATATTACTTTATTTTTGTTGTTGCTGTGATTGCTTTTGGGGTCTTCTTCATAAATTCTTAGAATAGGCCAATGTCTATAAGAGTTTTTCCCATATTTTCTTCTAGAATTCTAATAGTTTCACACCTTAGGTTTAAGTCTGTTATCCACCATGATTTGATTTTTGTGAGGTGAAAGGTGTGGGTCCTGTTTCAGTCTTCTACATGTGGCTATCCATTTTTCCCAGCACCATTTATTGAATAAGGATTATTTTCCCCAGAGCATGTTTTTGTCTGCCTTGTCAAAGATTAGATGGCTGTATGAGGATGGTTTTATATCTGGATTTTCTGTTCTGTTCCACTGGTCTGTGTCCCTGTTCTTGTGCCAATACCAATCTGTTTTAATAACCACAGCCTTGTAGTACAATTTGAAGCCTGGTAAATTAATACCTCCCATCTTGTTCTTATTGCTTAAAATTGCTTTTTCTAAATTGGGTCTTCTCTGGTTCCATCCAAAGTGTAAAATTATTTTTTCTATATCTGTGAAAAATGATGTTGGTAATTTAATAGGGATTGCATTGAATCTGTAGATCTTTTTGGATAGTATAGACATTTTAACAATGTTGATTCTTCTGATCCATGAGTATGGTATGGTTTTCCATCTGTTTATGTGCTCTGCGATTTCCTTCCTCAGTGTTTCATAGTTCTCCCTGTAGAGGTCTTTTACCTCCTTAGTTAAATATATTCCTAGGTATTTCATTTTTTTTTTGTTGCTATTGTGAAGGGTATTGAGTCCTTAATTTGGTTCTCTGTTTGACTGTTATTGGCATATATGAATGCCTCTCATTTGTGTGTATTGATTTTGTATGCTGAGACTTTACTGAATTCATTTATCAATTCCAGGATTCTCTTGATTGAATCCTTGGGGTTTTCTAGATATAATATCATATCATCAGCAAATCCAGTGCAATTTCAACTTTAGAACTATTATAACACATAAAATTGCCTTATCATAACAAAAGTTATGATATCTTTTTAAAACAAGACTATATGTGGTTATTTATGCCCAGATTACATAGATATAAAATATCATTCTGTCCAAATTTGAGATAATGATTTTAGATTCTAGACTCATATCTTATGCATACATTCTGAGCATGCTGTTTATAATTTAATAGGTTGTCTTTATACGCCAATATTTTTTACAAAATCAATTATGAAATAAACTATAAAGAATATGACTGCTCAGCAGTTTCTTACACAATACTCTTACTGTATGATCTAGCAATTACACTCCTTGGTATTTACTCCAATGAGCTAGAAATCTGCATACATACAAAAATCTGCCCACAGATGTTTATAGAAGCTTTATTTATAATTGCCAAAACTCGGACCCAACTAAGATGTTCTTCAGTAGGTTAATGTGTAAACTGTGGTACATGCAGACAATGTAACATTATTTAGTGCTGAAAAGAAAAAAATATGACTTGATCAGTGGCATCTTATAACAAATCACACATGAACTATTTATTATGGCAGTAATTTTTTAGTCCATTCATTATTTCCATGCAGTAGTAACAAGCATTGTGTTCGGAAAGAATAGCACATGTTTTTCCAAGAAGCTAAAAAGCCTCCTACATCAAAACTGTCTGTCTTTCGAGCAATGTAAAGTAATGGGAAACATATACTAGTGAATTATATTTTTGGTGGTTTTTTATGGGCTTAATTGTGTCCCCCCTCAATTCATATGTTGAAGTCTTAACTCCTAATATCTCAGAATGTGACTGTATTTAGAGATAAGGCCTTTAAAGAGGTTATTAAGTTAAAATGATACTGTTAGAATAGTCCATAATCTAGACTGACTAGTGTCTCTATAAGAAGAGGAAATTTAGAAATAAATGGAGACACCCGGGACTTGCACTTCCCTAAAGACCATGTGAGGACAAAATGAGAAAATGGTTATCTTCGAGCCAAGGAGAAGCCTCAGGAGAAACTAAACCTGGGAACACCTTGACCTTAGAAGTCTAGCATCCAGAACTGTGAGAAAATCAATTTCTATTGTTTAAGCCCTCCAGTCTGTAGTATTTTGTTATGGGAGCCCTAGCAAACAAATATAATGGTGTTGGGTGTATCAGGTATATATGGGTACATGAAAGAGAGGGTTAAAAAAATAAAGGGTGAATTGTCCTTGCAGAAAAGAAATAGGCAACCCTGAATTCTGGAGCATTACATTGCAGTTCAGGAACAGAGATGCTCACACACACAGAGCAATATTGCTACAGAGTAAAATTCCAAGTGGTTTTAGTAAGAGTCAATTATTTGGCTACCTCCAGTGTTTGAGAAAAGCTTCTTTCAAGGCTGAAGAAATATTCTTATTGTCATGTAGTTCTCAGAAACTCAGGCAGTTAGCAGAGCCTTCATGAGAGCAGTACTCACTAAACACTTTCTTAAAGTTTCTCATTATTGTCCCCTTTTGACTTCAGGATTATAATCCTTGTGTTCTTTGGAATGTTCTTCTAAACTAGTTGTTATGAGGCAGGCACATCTCATGAAAAGAAAAGAATAACAACAGTTATTGAAGATTGAATTTATCAATTTATGTAGATGATTCTAATTTAGTATTAGAAAAAACAATGAAATAAATATTATCATCATTTCAATTTACAGTTGAAGACACTGAGGCTTACAGAGGCTGTGATTTTACTAAGGTTATGTAACTACTGTATGTCATAACTAGGGTATAAACCAAAATCTGTAAGACAGTTAAACACTGCTACATTGCTACACATTTTCCCTTTCTATGTTTGCCAGATTTAGCAAATAAAAATACAGGAGATCTTGCATTTGATCTGGAAAACTTATCTTTGACTAATAAATTTGATGTTATGATATGTTTAATTTGAATCCAGGACACAAGAGGACTTTTTAAAAAATCAGGTTGCATTTGAGTTTGGAAATTAGGATTAAACAGCTCATCCATAATCCTTGGAGTATAGTGAAAGATTTATGAAGCCCATGGAAGGTAGTTGAAGAATAGACAATACTTAAAGGTTTTGCTCCATCGTGTTATTTTCCACATTTTCAGGAGATTCAAAGCTATCTTCACATAGAAATGGCACTTCTTTTCCTTTTTTCCCAGACTGGCAAGCAAAATCTGGAGACTATGAGCTGAATTACATGCTAAACAATTTTTCATTATGTATTAAGTGAATGTGACTCCTGTACCACATTGTAGCTAGGTGATTGTTTCTCCTCCTAACTGTGTAGGGAATATTATCAGACCATTATGAGCATAATTTTAATTTTTATCATATATGAGACATATATTGAACATCGACAATATACTAGCTACTAATTAGATTCAAAAAGGTATTCAGAGAAGCCCAAGGCCCTGTAGGGTTGGATGAATGTGATCAAGAGTCACAGTGTGATTTAATACATCTACTCATAGCAGTAGAACCAAGCATGAAAATTTAGCAGTCCTGTGTTGGTCTAATATTTTTTTTTCTTGTAGTTGAACCAATATATAACACTCTAAGTCTGTAAACTACACTTCTCCACAACTCTAAAGCAATTTATCAACTCTGAGAATTCCATAATTGGTGGTAGGGGATGGGGTTGGGGTTCAGAGTGGTAGGCAGTGGGATGAAGGACTGGGGAAGGAGAAATTAGTCAAACTACCAAAACAACCAATTGATTGACCTTTTCCTTCAGAAATGATCTTGGTGGTCCCAGTCACTAAAAGGCCCCTAAAGAGTCTGTCTTCTGACTTTAGCCATGAAAGACAGGTGCAGTTCTCATCCTTCTCTTGTACCATGTATTCTAAAGGGTTGTACATGCTGAGACATTTTCTCCTTGAAAAGAAAAAAAAATCAAAACAAAGAGTAGAAGAGAGAAGAGACTGTGAGGAAAGGAGAGAGACAGGGATCCCCTTCATCTCTATTCAAAGAGAATCAAGGAGAGAGTTCATTTGGCTTGACTAAACTGAAATAACCTTTTCTATGTGCTTAGGATTCAGACTCTTTAAAATAACCAATCATTTCTATAGGGACTTTACTAGCCGAGCAAATAGCTCTTGTCATTGACTCATAGCTTTTAATGAATCATCAGCTGGGGGGCTGCTGGTTTATAAACCTGAGGCTGATCACTGCAGGCTCATTCACCCCTCTTAGAAAATTCACCTTTGGGCAGCTTTCCAGCAGGCATTGCATGGGATAGAGGAGTATTGGGAGGAAACATGTTGAAGCTATAGCCCACAGGGATGGTCTAAGCCAGATGCCTGTTGTAAATGTCATGCTAGGCCCACCCACACGACTGTTTGTTTTTGGCAACCAATCTGGGCATTTACTTTCTTGTAGATTGGTGCCAAACACTTGCCTGCAGCCAATATGGACAGCTAGGTACAGAGGGAGAATAGCCAGCCCTCTATGCAAGTATGTGTTTAGAGGTGGCAGGAAGTATCCAATGACAGAAGAATATATATGTGTGTGTATATACATATACATGTATACACAGAAAATATAAATATGTGTATATGTGTATGCATACATACGGTTGTGCACATATATTTTTATCCCTTTAATTTCAACTGTAGGGTTTTTTTTTGCCAGAGCCCTTTAATTTCATAGTGAAATATTAGTTTTGACCACAAATCTCTTAGAGTAGAGAGCACACATTTATACTAAGATGTAAATAGCTAATAGCAGAACTATTTCCCAGGATAGATTTTTGGTAGGCTAAAGCTATTTAGACACTAAAATGGAAAAAGTTTTGGTCTCAAAGGAAGGGGAAAGGTAAAGAAGGGGCTAATAAATTTGTAGTAGGCACTTTTTAGGTATTTGAAAAGGGCCAGGCTAGTGATTAAATGTGATTTAGTATTATATGAAGATAGAAATAATCTGGCCAATAAACATAGAATAACATGGGATAAAACATGAGACATATTAAACCTGTTATTTGCGATCCTGTAATCTAAAATTATGTTATTTGTCTATTTTCTTGCCACCTGTTTCCAGAAAGAATTTAATACAGTAAGGACAATTATAAATCAATCTCACATTTGTATCACACTTTGCAGTTTGCAAAGTTCTTTATTTATATTCATTCTCTCATTTAAAATGATTGATAATGTCATATTGCCAAAAATATGAATGGAATTTTATTTAAAATAACAAAGAAAAATGAATATTTTCTCTTAGAATGTCTCCCAACCAAGCAGTTTATACACTATTCTTTTTTTGAAATACTTACATACTTTCTGACCTCTTGCCCATGGTTTTAACCTGCAATCATAGATGATGAACCTGTTATTAAACTTGCTTGTACCTAATATCAGTTTATCCCCAAGCATCAGATGCCAGATGTTTTTGGTGAGAAGAAAATTAATGGTCTAAATAATGAATCAATTGAGGAGCAGTGGCCATAATCCATCTGCTCTTTAAGCCAAGGCCCTGAGTCAGGCTGGCTTCTGGCTACATAGAATATTAATCAGTTGAAGAGTTAAACGGAGGACTCAAAACCATTGTTGTGAGATGCCTCAGGGTGCCCCCAAGCCATTCCTTCTATAGGCTGGGCTTTGTACAAAGAATGAATAGGCAAACAAAAAGCACAGACAAGGAGAGAGCTGCATAGGATGGATAATTTGGATTTACTACCCCTTGTGTGCCCAAGGAGAGAATGCCTAAATACAGACAGTGAGAGTCCTAGCCAAGCCTTCTCAATTTGGATTAAATCATATTCCCTAAATGCATAATTCACTGTGATGACAGTTAAATCATTTATTTATTGGGTTTCTTCCCATTTGTCATAGTTGTCTTTATTCCTTTAGCATTTGCTCCAAATCTAGACACTGATATTTTGTCATGTTGTTTGATGTGTTTTGTAAGGAATTAGTTTGTATCAAATAAAGTTCTTAGACATATACAAATATTCTGAGTGTTTCAGCCTATGTTTCTTCTTGCTTTGTTTCCATTTCTTCTGGGTATTTAAAAAGCAATTTGTAGGGAAGGCAATGAATAACCTAATCAGCCCCTTTCTTGGATGGTGATATGTGACTTAATTATTTCATTTAAAAATGCCAGAACTAACTTATTTTGTAGGCTTTAAAAGGATCACACAAAGTGGTTTTGATACTTCTATTTAAATATTCAGGCTAGATGGATGATGGAGAGGATAGCTAGCTAGAAGACAGATAGATAGATAGATAGATACATGGACAGATAAATAAATAACTATATATAGAGAGAAGAATCTGAATAAGTTGATCTGAACCTCTGTTTTCTCAAATTTCTTATAATTTTTGGGGAAATGTCTGGAATGATGGTGCTGAGCACACTGGAAAAAGTTTTGTAACTACTGCATCCTTTTATCCATTCTTACTTTTGCTCTTCAACTAATTAGCTAGCAAAGATAGAAGAAATGAGAAAAACTCCAACCAAGAGGGATAGAGAAGGCCAAAATACCAAAGAATAAAAGTTGATACTTCTGATCCATGAATCACCATTGTTAAAATGTCTATACTACCCAAAAAGATATACAGATTCAATGCAATCCCTATTTAATTACCAACATCATTTTTCACAGATATAGAAAAAATAATTTTACACTTTGAATGGAACCAGAGAAGACCCCATTTAGAAAAAGCAATTTTAAGCAATAAGAACAAGATGGGAGGTATTAATTTATCAGGCTTCAAACTATACTACAAGGCTGTGGTTATTAAAACAGCTTGGTATTGGCACAAGAACAGGGACACAGACCAGTGGAACAGAACAGAAAATCCAGATATAAAACCATCTTCATACAGCCATCTAATCTTTGACAAAGCAGACAAAAATATACTCTGGGGAAAATAATCCTTATTCAATAAATGGTGCTGGGAAAAATGGATAGCTACATGTAGAAGACTGAAACAGGACCCACAGCTTCCACCTCTCACAAAAATCAAATCATGGTGGATAACAGACTTAAACCTTAGGTGTGCAACTATTAGAATTCCAGAAGAAATTGGAAGGTGTTATCTTCGATCTCTGAGATTCTTTCTTCTGTTTGATCTACCCAGCTCTTGAGGATTTCCACTGTGTTTTATAGTTCCCTGAATAAATTCTTCATTTCCAGGAGTTCAGTTTGATTTTTCTTATACCATGGAGTACTACTCAACTATAAGAGACAATGGTGATACAGCACCTCTTGTATTTTCCTGGAAAGAGGTGGAACCCATTCTACCAAGTGAAGTATCCCATGAATGGAAAAATAAGCACCACATGTACTCACCATCAAATTGGTTTCACTGATGATCGTCACCTAAGAGCACATTTAAGAATAACATTGATCGGGTGTCGGGCAGATGTGGATGGGGGAGGGGATGGGTATATACACACATAATGACTGCAATGCACACTGTCTAAGGGATGCACACGTTTGAAGCTCTGACTCGGAGGGTGGGGAGGCAAGGGCAATATACGTAACCTAAACATTTGTACCCCACAATATACTGAAATAAGAATAAAATAAAATAAAAATAAAAATAAAGATTTCTAGAAGAAAATGTGGGAAAGACTCTTATACACATTGGTCTAGGCAAAGAATTTATGAAGAAGATCCCAAAGGCAATCACAGCAACAGCAAAAATAAATAAATGGGACAGGATTAAATTGAAATGCTTCTGCACAGCCAAAGAAACTGTCACAAGAGTAAATAGACAACCTACAGAATGGGAAAAAATTTTTGCATGCTACACATCCGATAAAGGACTGATAACTAGAATCGATTTAGAACTCAGGAAAATCAGCAAGAAAAAATAAAATAACCCTATCAAAAAATGAGCAAAGAACATGAACAGAAATTTTTCAAAAGAAGACAGAATGGCCAACAAACATATGAAAAAATGCTCAACATCTCTAATCATCAGGGAAATGCAAATCAAAACCACAGTGAGATATCACTTATTTCCAGTGAGAATGGCCTTTATCAAAAAGTCCCATAACAACAAATGTTGGCGTGGATGCGGACAGACAGGAACGCTCATACACTGCTGGTGGGACTACAAACTAGTGCAACCTCTATGAAAAGCAATATAGAGATACCTTAAACAGACACAAGTAGACATACCATTCGATCCAGCAATCCCATTATTGAGTATCTACCCAAAAGAACAAAAGACTTTCTATAACAAAGACTTCTGTACTCGAATGGTTGTAGCAGCACAATTCACAATTGCAAAGATGTGGAAAAAACCCAAGTGCCCATGAGTGGATTGATAAAATGTGGTACATGTATACAATGGAGTACTACTCAGCTATAAGAAACAATGGTTATATAGCACCTGTTGCATTTTCCTGGAAAGAGTTGGAACCCATTCTACTAAATGAAGTATCCCAAGAATGAAAAAATAAGTACCACATGTATTCACCATCAAATTGGTTTCACTGATCATCACCTAAGGGCACATTTAGGAATAACATTGATCGGGTGTCGGGCAGATGTGGGTGGAGGAGGGGATGTGTGCATACATACATAATGAGTGCGATGCACAGTGTCTAGGGGATGGACACGTTTGAAGCTCTGTCTTGGGGGGACTGAGGGGGTAAGGGTAATATATGTAACCTAAACTTTTGTACCCCTACCATATGCTGAAATAAAAATTAAAAAAAAAGTTGATAGAAACTATTTTGCTTTGGGGTAGCCATTGGCCCCAGAAGCATAAACAAAGTTAGTGACTGAATGTACTGCTTGGGCACTATGCTCAAAACATGTCACATAGGAAGCCAGGGACTCTATTAGGAAAACTATGTAGGTAAAAATTGTGTATACTGTATAATGTCATTTGATGAAATGATGTCCCTCAGTTCACATCCACAAGTGGGTGGCCATATGAGTGCTAGTCTGTAAACCATAGCCAAATTGAGGAGGCTCAAACATTTTTGTAGGTCTTTGGTCAAGTCATCTCAAGTAAGCAAGACTTTTTTGAGGTCTTCTTTTATTCACAAGGTGTGGCAGTCTGCCCTGGTTGGGAGAGATTTTTTTTTTTTTTCCTAGCATATTAAGGGGGCACAAATGTTTAGGAACATATATTTCCCTTTACCGCACCCAAGTCAGAGCTTCAGGCATGTCCATCCCACAGACGGTGTGCACCACACCCATAAGGTGTGAATATACTCATCCCCTCCACCCCCCTGCCCAACACCCAATGAATGTTACTATTATACATGCACATAAGTGTTAATCAGTCAATACCAATTTGATGGTGAGTACATGTGGTGCTTGTTTGTTTTAAACAGGACCAACCTTGCATCAAAATCATTCAGTAGCTAGTTGTGCCTGTAAAATGTGATTTTTTTGGGGGGGAGCAAAAATTACAACTATATAACCCATATTTCATCACTTTAAACATTGACTGGCTCCGCTTTCCTATTATCCTCTGGAAATGGTCCTACCGAGTAACCAATAATTGCTTATGATCAGATAATCCTTTCCTAGGAATTAATTGAGAAGCAGCTAGAAACAAGAGAGAGCCATAAATTAAGGAAGAGGAAGAAAGACTCTGTAGGAAATAGATATTTAAATGGAAGGCTAGGTGCCTCAAAAAAAATCTAAATATTTACTTCATTATCCAGCCCTCTCCTAATGGTGAACTCTACCTCTCACATGTACCTCCTATCCCTTGCTAAACTCAGATAAATAAGGTCCTAGAGAGAGCAGCTCTCCTTCTTAGCCTGGCTCTTGGTTGGGACACTTGTTGATAAATCAGCAGAGTCTCCTGGGCTGTGTAAAGGAAGTGAATGTCCCTTCCCCCCTCCTTGGAAAGATTGCCTGACTCCCAGCTGAAAACCTGACTATTTCCTTCAACACACTCCACTGCACATCCATGTGCATGCTCATGTGTGTGTGCACGTGTATGTGCTCACGATTTTGAATGTTACAGAGCCTTGGAAAACTGTCTGTGAAGAACAGGATCACATAACCACATTCCCCTGGCCAAGTAAAGTGTGCCTAAAATAAGTCCATTCTGCTCTCTGCCTAGGGATGCAAGGATGGGGAGCCACCACTCTCTAAACACAATAATTAAATCACTGGAAAAAATAAGCATATTCTCTAGCATGAGAGTTTAATTATTTAGTAATCTCAAAACTTAAAACATTTTTGATGTTTAAAAGGCATATAAAATATCAGAAGCTTTGGTCACTCTTTAAACTGGTAGCACTATTTTGCAGATTTGCTAAATGAGAGGACTTAGGAAGGTAAAGGATTTTTAAATATTTTTAAATAGAAGAGCTAGAGCCCTGGAAGTTATTTAGAGAAGTAGAAAGCATAGTGTGATTCTAAGAGATGAGCCCAACTTCCTGAGTCCCAGATACTGCCCCCTTGGCTGCTCAACCAGGCAGCTCGACAATCAGAGCTCATTGTCATTGATTGCCTACAAAAAAGAAAAAAAAGCTATTTATTTTGAAATGCATGTGTGTGATTTTCTTAGAACTGTTCTTATCACTAACACTCTCATCTCATAAGTTATAATTGAGCCTTTCCTTTGAATCTGGATCTGTTTTTGTTTATGTTATGAAATGAGTTTCAACAATGGGAACGATGACCTGCATGACTTTTCCTTCCTAAAATCCAGTCCAAAGCGTCAAAGTAAAGTGTTCTACCAAAGCTGCTCTCAATCTTCACGTTTTACATTCATTGTATGTATTATTCTAAGAAAGGTAACAAATGTGTTGCATATATTGGATGCATTATTATAAGAAATATTATGATAAATTTGCTTGTTTCTAAGCCTAAAAAAGCAAAGCAAAGCAAAACAAAACCCTGCTATAACTTCTAACGAAGCTTTTGTTGCTGTTGTTGAATAACTTCTATCTCCAATCTTTACACGTATTTAGCACTTTCAAAAACTCGATTAGTGTATTATTCTCTTTTTTATCCTTCATGCAAATTATCTTTTTTAACACTAAAACCTTAAAATATGCTTTCAATTGAAATCATTCTGCTGTATCTCCTTATCTTGGCTCTTCATTTCAATTTTGATATGACATCATTGATCCCTTTGGTTTTTAAAATGAATAAGCTTCAGTTTTCCTCAATTTATATTGTAGATTTATTTTTGAGTTTCAGATTGGGTTGTGATTGGATAAATAAGTCATGAGAATCTAAGTTGCCATCTTCCAGTTTTTCTTCTCTGCATTGTGAGAAAAAAGCAGATGAGAACACAGTGCTCATTTGGATTTCTCAATCACTTTGACTTGACAGTTCTTATCCAAAAATCACATTTTCTCTTATGGTTTCTCTGTATTTTGGTAAACTGTAACAATGCCGTGTAATATGATGGTTAAATGAGAGGATGTGAGTTTAATCAGTGATCTATTTTAAAAGATAAACTCTTCAGCTTAAGTGGTGTCATTTGGGTCAAATCTGTGAGGATGTTTATTCTTTTGATCAGGTATAAAATTTTTTCAGCCTGTTTTCGCTTTGCAAAAATCAACAGCTGAGTATAAATTTATGGTAAAAGGAATGTGGGAAAAAATTTCAAATCCTAGTAGCTCATTTTGGTCTTTCTATAATTTTTTGCCATAAGATTTTTTATTTGAAATTTATAGTAAACTTTAAATAATAATCTATAAACTAAATTTTTTTTATTTGTACCAATTAAAAAATAAAAAATGGGATTATCAATAGAAAAGATAAGCACAATTATATTAGTGGGAAAAAATCTAAGTCGACTTTACAGAAGTCTATTTTTAAAGATCATCTAATTATATTTTCCCCCATTTATCCCCAGCTCCTGCTCAAGGTAGCCCTGAATATATAAGTTCTACTACTATAATATTCTATGGGTCTAACCAGCCTAGTGAATGAGAAGAAAAACAAAGTGCTTAGACACCTGTATTAACTATTTCAGACCTTGAGATCACCAAAAGAGCACTAAGGAGCCTGTTTGATTCTACGCTTCCCTCTCTTCTCTTCAAAAGACCAGAGGGTTTTTTTTTTTTTTTTTTTTTATCTCACAAAAGAGTCTTACTCTGTTTCCTCTAGGCACCGCTTCTCAGATGTTTCAACCATTGCCATTGTTTCCCTGTGAGTCGGTTATTATTGAACAGAACATAATGAAGCTAGAATTTCTATGTCTACTTCCTTCTGAGGGGGCCTAATCACTTGCCCCACCTCACAGTGAATATCCCTGTGAGAGAAGTATGGTTACATTCAGTCTGCTGACAGAGAAAGGGAGGCACAGAGAAGTGGCTAGTGATAGGGCTCAGAATATGACCCTAGGCTCCTAATCCCTTGGGCCTATTGTTAAACTACATTGCCAAGTTACAGAATCCCTGGAATTTGTTTCCCATTCTCTAAATGTAAACTTCCGTGTTAAAACTGAAACTCATCAGCCTTATGTATTTATGAAGGCATTGAATTTTCCCATTGCTGTTATCAGTGACAATATTTCCTCAGTCTTTCAAGGTTAACGACTTCAGAGATCATTTTGTTTCAGTCCTCCCTGTGGCCAGCCAGCACCCCACCCTTGCTGCTCTAGTCTCACCCTACAGAGGTACCAAGCAGTGAAATTGGTTGATTTTTCTTTCTCAGTGTTTACACACTGACAGCACCATTATAATTCTGATGCCTCACATTGCAATTGCCTCTTAAGTGGCCTCTTTGACTCCAGACTTCCTCCTATTCTAATGCAGCACTACAAACAGGGTCAGAAACTGTATCTTTCTAAGGCACCATTTTGATCATATCCCTTGTTTAAAATATCTTCCATCTCTCCTTTTTACTTACAAAATAAAATCCAAACTTTTCATCTAGTATTATTTATAGCCTACTCTTAAAAGTCTGAGCTTGCACCATAATCCTTCATCATATACGACTACTTATTATGGATATTTGCAAAGACATTTAATAGTGCTTTTGGTTGCCCAAAATCAGAGACTATGCTGTATTGAACTTTGCCTTTCCTACAGCATCTGTTACATCAGAAATGTTCAAGAAATATTTTAGAGTGAATAAACAGAAGAATAACTAAACATTTATATTTCTTAAGATCTATCTGCCTCACTATTCTCAAAATTGTGGATCAGAATGATCAACTTTTAAAGGTTCAGTTAGTGCATATATAAAGAAAGAGAGTGTATGATAGTACCAGACCCACAATTTGTAAAATAACTTTTTTTCTCCCCACTAACATATAGTAGAACATGCAGGAAACTCAGATAAATCCAAATACAAGTACAAAGAAGTACATAAACATATTCAGTGTTAACATTTCGGTGTCTAACAATCTAAACTTTTTTTTTTCTCCTACTTGCAGTAAATTTCAGAAGAAAAAGCTCAGAAATCTCTCTTTTATTCTAAATGGGAGGAATTATTATCTTTCAAATACAGTATTTGGTTAGGATTTTTAGCAGAGTGAAGGGTCACTGCATTTGCAACCAGAAATAAAATGAATATATTCTCATGCATATATATATATATATATATATATATATATATAAATATCTGTCCACTACTCTTTATGTCACTAAAATAAATTAGATCATCAGAGGTAAAAGGACAGCAAATTGTGTTTCCCCTTGCTATTTCTGGTGCACAAAGTATTTAAATATATAATCTTTCCCCCACTTTAAACCCTCACTCCAAGAAAGAAAAATAATCTCAAATTTTATGTAAAGATTGGATTGGCAATTTTCTCAGGGATGCTTCAAATGGACAGTAGAATTTGTATTATGCTGTTATTCCCTTTTTAAAAAGAAGGGAGCTAAATTTTCCATGTGGATAGACTGGCAATGTTTCATGAAGTAAAGGAAGCAGAATTTCTTGTTTCAAATGTTTCTTTAGTGCTCCTTTGGTTGGGTGTTCTTTGATTTTGTGTCTTAGAGTAAGAAATCAGTGCAATATTTTATTCTTTCAAGCAGGGAGGAATGTTTTTACTCCTAGGTCACTCTAGGACATACTTGTCAGACAACTGCAGTGCAGGGGAAAGAGCACTGGCCTTGGAATTGAGTCATTTTTCTGCCTCTAGCCATATGAAGAAATTTCTTTTTTTTCCTCCTGTTTCAGATATATCATAAACTTTCTTCTTACCCCAAACCTAAAAATAAAAAGTTAGTATCAATTTACTCCATTTAATAAACATGCCCTTATTTGTCTGAGATTGAACTTCACATTGGTATTAACTTTCTCTGAGCCTGTAAATAATAATTTTCTTGGTAAAATAAGCAACAATGCAGATCGATGGCACAACTATAATTCAAAGGTTATCACTGCCACAGATAAAGGAAAAGAACTACATGGTTTACAATATTAACATATCTCCTACTACCAAATTATAGGTTTGTCTTCAGTGAGGAGGTACTCATTATAGTTATTGACAATTGCTAAAATACACTTACTTTTTATCAAAGAATTTGAATCACATGTATAACATAAAAGGCAACCATTTATTCAGTGTGATGGTATGAAGGATCATTTGCAAATAGTGTGTGTGTTGGGGAGGTCTGTCCTTCAAAATTCAAGGCTGTCTTTTTCTCACTTGAATAATAAGGAAAATAGCATTGCTATAAAAGCAGGTAGAGAATGAATGGAAAGAAAGGTTTTATGTTACAGTTCAATTACATGAGGCTAATTCTTTTCATGTACCAGGAGATTGTTGCATTAAATATTATTTTAGAGAAATTGTTCCCCTCTTAACATGAGATGGGACTTGGATGACATCTTATTATATTGAGATACAGGCTTCGATGATTTTTTTCTTACATGTCTCATGCTGAGTGAAGCTTTCCTCTAAAATTCCACGTTACATCAACAATTAAAAATACATTTATCTCCCTTCAACTACCACCCCTCCGTGAAAATTTTGTTAAAACATTACCAATTAAAATTGACAATTAACTCATATTTGTATTTAAATCAAACTAAAGGGAACTGAGAAAATGTTCTTACAATCTGGGCACTTCGTCAACCAAAATGTATAACGAAGTGGAAACAAACACATACATTAAAATGCATGTTATATAAGCATATTCATACTTGATGAGCACACATATGGCTGACCAAATATAATTCTCCCACCCTGCAGTCTAACTCCAAAACTCTTTATCCAGAATGGTGCTGCAGCCCATTCTTCTAAGTGAAGTATCATAAGAATGGAAAACAAGCACCACATGCACTCACTATCAAATTGGTACTAATTGGTCAAAACTTATGTGCACATATGGAAGTAACATTCACCAGGTATCAGGGAGGAGGGAGGGGGGAAGAGGGGATGGATCAATTCACATCTAGTGGGTGGGTGCCTTGGGCACTGTCTAGGGATGGGCACACTTGTAGCTCTGACTCAGGCTGTACAAAGGCAATATATGTAACCTCAACATTTATACCCCCATAATATTTTAAAAGAAAAAAGAAAAGAAAAGAAATACTGACCTTAAGTTGCATAGTAATTCTGCTTCCTTCACATTGGGTAACCTTGATGACCTACAACTTTAATAAATAATGATATGTGGCCAGCTTTTTGAAGGCCTTTGAGATAGAGAACAAATGCTAAGGTCTTATTTCCTGATATTTTAATATAAAGGATATAGGTTTCAAATTCTTATATTAATGGAAACTAGTATACATGCTGGAGGAAAGAATCTTCAAATTTAGCAGATTTTTTTTTTAAAATCTAAATGATCTGGAGAAAAGTAGAGCTGTTTATTAGTATTACCCAGGATACTTAGCTGCTCTGTTGCCCTTGTGGGTCTAACTTCAGTGTAAATAACTTCATCCAGAAGCAACTATTTGGATATGCCAACGTCTGTCACTGAAGCATTTGGATCCAATATAAACACAAGCCTGAAACAGGGTAGCTGCAGCACAGATGAAACTTACCAAATTCCCATATTTTGAAAGACCTGTTTTTGTTTTGAAACACATATGTGAAGGGAGAAAGCAGACATTTGCCATTTCAGTGTCTGTGTTGTTTTTCTTTTCCTTGTTCTGCCAAGTGACCAGAAATACTCAGGTGGCATTTGTGACCATGGATAATACCCAAGGCATTATACAGTAAAGTGAACTACATAAAAGGATCCTCTGTTTGTATTTCCCTCTGTCTTGTCTCTGTCTGTTTCTGTCTCTGTTTCTCTTTCTCTCTCTCTTCTCTCTCTCTCTCTCTCTCACACACACACACACACACACAGCTGAAATGTGGACCAGTCTTATAGTTCACAGACAGGCCTTGTGATGATATTTGGGAAGAGAATAATGGGAAGGAGTTAAACTAAATATAATTTTCAGAGCCTGAAGGTCTAACAGCCTGCTAATTACTTTTACTTTATTATTTTGTTAAGTAATTAACTGTCTATATGCTACTTTCAGAATCTTGTGACTTATCTTCTCTTATTCCCTGTGTTCAGTAATGTTGGGGAGTGTCTTTTTTTGAAATGATATTGCTAAAGTATCTGAGAAGTTGATAAACATTTTTAAAGCACAGCTCAAAAATCATTTTTAATATCACTGAGGCCCCTCTTGAGGGAGAATCAAAATTGATGTTTTTAAACATACAAATATGTACTTTTATGAAAAAGAGACATACAAGTATATAAAAGCTCATATTTAGTATTCATATTTCTCTATGTCCATCAATAGCTACTGAAATATAGTTAATAATTTCATTACCATTTTATAAACTCATAACCCCTTCACTTTAGTGAGAATCAATGCTCCAAGTGATGGCCCCAAGTTCTTGCATTGGCTCAACAATAGTTATTTTAATAAAGAGCTACTACTAATTAATCCTATTGAACGTAGTATTGTTTGTCAATCTCTTAATCTCCTTATATACATTGTGCAATTTAACATGCCTATAAGTAAGTATAAGTTACCTTATGAAGTAAGAATAGAACCAGCCTTTGTACTTAGGAATGTAGGGCTTTAATACCACTCTATAGTGATATATTTGTCCAATACATTCTGTGATATAGTAAGTGTATGAAGTATATACACTAGGTTAAACATTTTACTATGAAACTGAAATAATGCTTGGAAAACATTGAATATAGTGTCTGGCACATAGTAAGCATTCCCTAAATGTTAAGATCTCACTACTAAATCCTATAAGTAAATATTAGCCCCCTTTTAAAAAGAATTTATAGTCTAATGGGGGCAAAAACCATAATGAGTAAAATGTTACCTAACCCAGGATTTAAATCGATAGTTCAAGATAAAAATAGAGATGTGATAAGGCAAGACATAGCACATTATAAAGACAATAACTTCTCTAAAAGAGAAAGTATTTTAAGTAGAACAATCCAAAAGAGTTGAAGGGATAAAGGGAATATGATATTATATTGAGTTATTTGTAGAATCTGCGTAAGAAAGAGGAGGAAGAGATTCTAGATGGATGGAATTGCATGAGCAAAGGAAGGGAGGCTGAGTTGTTATAAATACTAAATTATGAGCTTTACATTTTTTGAATTTTAAGTTCTTTGCAAAAACTGGTGATTCATTTATAGCAGATATACTGACCCTTTAATTTATATTATTTTTTTATTTCAGCATATTACGGCGGTACAAATGTTTAGGTTATGTGTATGGCCCTTGCCCCACCCAAGTCACACACTCAAGCATGTCCATCCCCCAGACAGTGCGCACCATACCCATTACATGTGTATTTAGCCATCCCCTCTTCTCCCATCTCATTTGCCCAATGCCTGATGAATTTTATTACTACATATGCACTTAAGTGTTGATCAGTTAACACGAATTTGATGGTGAGTACACGTGGTGCTTGTTTTTCTATTCTTGGGATACTTCACCTAGTAGAATGGGTTACACGTACACCCAAGATAATACAACAGGTGCTAGATCACCATTGTTTTTGTGGATGACAAGAACTCCATGGTATTCCACATTTTCTTAACCCACTTGTGTATTAATGGGCATTTGGGTTGTTTCCATATCTTCGCAGTTGTGAATTGTGCTGCTATAAACATTTGAGTGCAGATGCCTTTTTCATAGAATGTCTTTTGTTCTTTTGGGTAGATGCCCAGTAATGGGATTGCTGGATCAAATGGTAGTTCTACATGTATCTCTTAAAAGAATCTCCATATTGTTTCCACAGAGGTTGTACTAGTTTGAAGTCCCACCAGCAGTGTTTGAGTGTTCCTATCTCTCTGCATCCATGTCAACAGTTATTGCTTTGGGACTTTTTGATAAAGGCCATTCTCACTGGGGATCAGTGATATCTCATTGTGGTTTTGATTTGCATTTCCCTGATGATTAGAGATGTTGAGCATTTTTTCATATATTTGTTAGCCATTAGTCTATCTTCTTTAGAAAAGTTTCTGTTCATGTCCTTTGCCCATTTTTTTTTCTTTTTTTTTAATTTCAGCTCATCATGGGGGTACATAAGTTCAGGTTATATACATTGTCCATGTCCCGCCCATCCTCCTGAGTCAGAGCCTCAAGTGTGTCCATT
>MPIZ01001317.1:238745-258428 GCA_003258685.1 Prolemur simus | reverse complement strand
CAGGAAAATCAGCAAGAAAAAATCAAACAACCCTATCAAAAAGTGGCCAAAGGACATGAATAGAAATTTTTCAAAAGAAGATATAAGAATGGCTAACAAACATATGAAAAAATGCTCAACATCCCTAATCATCAGGGAAATGCAAATCAAAACCACAATGAGATATCACTTAACTCCAATGAGAATGGCCTTTATCAAAAAGTCCCAAAACAACACATGTTGGCGTGGATGCGGAGAGACAGGAACACTCATACACTGCTGGTAGGAATGCCATTGATTTCTGTACATTGATTTTGTAACCTGAGACTTTGTTGGATCAGTTTTCAATTCCAGTAGTCTCATGGCAGAATCTTTGAGGTTTTCTAGATAGAAGGTGATGTCATCAACAAAGAGCAATACTTTAACCTCTTCTGCCCCCATTGGGATGCCCTTGATTTCTTTCTCTTTTCTGATTGCTCTGGCTAGGAATTCACACACTGTGTTGAATAGAACCAGTGATAAAGGGTTCCAGTTCTAAGTGGGAATACTTTCAATTTTTCCTCATTCCATATGATGTTGGCTGTGCGTTTGTCATACATGGCTTGTATCATTTTTAGGTGAGTCCCATCTATGCCTATTTGTTAAGTGTTGTTATCATGAAAGGATGTTGAATTTTGTCAAATGGTTTTTCTGTGTCTATTGAAAGATCACAAATAAACAATCTAATGAATCATCTCAAAGAATCGGAAAAGGATGATAAAACTGACCCGAAGCCTAAAAGAAGAAAAGAAATAAAAAAGAGCAGAGCAGAACTGAATGAAATTCATAATAAAAAAACTATATTGAAGATTAACAAAACAAAAACTTGGTTGTTTGAAAAAATAAACAGAATTTACACACCTCTGGCTAGATTAATGAGAAGCAGAAGAGAGAGAACTCTAATAAGCTCCATCAGGAATGAAAGAGGAGAAATTACTTCTGATGCCATGGAAATACAAAATATCATCTATGAATACTATAAAAACATATGTGCACATAAACTGGAAAATGTGGAGGAAATGGACAAATTCTTAGAAACACACAGTCTCCCTTGGCTCACTCAGGAAGAAATAGAATTCCTTAAGAGACCAATATCAACTGTCAAAATTGAAACAGCAATAAAAAACCTTCTTAAAATTAAAAGTCCCAGACCATAGGATTTCACATCCAAATTTTACCAGACCTACAAAGAAGAACTGCTGCCTATCCTGCAGAAATTACTCCACAACATTGAGAAGGAAGAAATCCTCTCCAACACATTTTATGAAGCCATCACCCTGATACCAAAAGCAGGAAAGGACACAACAACAAAAAAACAAAAAAAAAAAGAAAGAAAGAAAGAAAGAAAACTACAGACCAATATCCCTTATGAATATATATTCAAAAATTCTCAACAAAATCCTATCAAACCAAGTTCAGGTGCTTATCAAAAAAATAATCCATGAGGACCAAGTGGGCTTCATCCCAGAGATGCAGGGATGGTTCAACATATGCAAATTTATAAATGTAATTCACCACATAAATAGAAGTGACACTTTACTGAACAAACTCTTTAGTTCCTTCAAGATATCAGGTGGTCTATTAAAAGAAGTATCAGTGTTGAGGACAGAAGACCTTCCCTAGGTGTTTTAATAAAACAGCATATTACTCTATTTAGAATACAAAAATGTTTAACTTATATTTGCCTAGAAATGAATGGGTGCTTTTAACCTCCAAATTCTGAACCTATGGAGAAAAATAATGATGATCATGATACATCTTGAAAAGCATAGTGTACTAGGCTACATGTATGTATGATTATTGTGTGTATAACACATATATTAAGCTTAAGAGAGCTGGAGTGGCATAGCAGATGATTTTAAATGATGGGCCTTCTCTCTTTTATTTCTAACAAAGATTACATTATGGAAGCTCTTGAAATTTAGGAAGGATTAGAGGACATGTAGCCGAGAAGCAGCTATGTACCCCTATCCCCAAACACAAGCATGGCATGTGAGTTAATAACTGCAATTATCTGTACAGTCAATGACCTCAGAAACAAAGTTTTTTTTATATATAAGTTGCTCTTGCAAAAGTTTGCAGTGCAGTTAGGTCCTTCAGGTGAATTATTGTAGAAATTCAAGATCTTAGAGAAAAACATAATCAGTAGGGTGCCATAAATCTCCTCCTTCACACCTGGAATTCAACCATAGTAATTCTTCTCTTATCCTCAATTCCAGGATATGCTGTGCACTGCTGCTGAGAATGTCAGTGTGGTAGGATCTTAAACATTCCAACACATTGTCATCATTACTACCAGGTGTGGGCCTCACCTAAATGAATATCCCTGTAAATGATTAAGCAAGTTTGAGGTCACAAAGTTGATTACCAAGGTGAATTCCTGGCTCCCTTTATTACAGAACATCTGTACTTTACCTCCTTATATAGTGATTGGAATATATTTTGTATTCCAACAGGAATTTGTCAGACTTCCTATCTTAAATAATTGAATTTACTTTTTAATTTTTATTATCTTTTTATTTCAGAATATTACAGGGGTACAAATGTTTAAGTTACATGTATTACCTTTGTCCTGCCAGAGTCAGAGTTTCAAGCATGTCCATCCCCCAGACAATGAGCACCGTACACATTAGGTGTGAATATACCCATCTCCTGCTCTGCCTTCCCACTTGCCCAACATCCAATGAATGTTACTACTATATGTGCACACAACTGTTGATCAGTTAATACCAACTTGATGGTGAGTACATGTGGTGCTTCTTTTTCTATTCCCTTGATACCTCTTTTAGTATAATGGGCTCCAGTTGTATCCAGGATAATACAAGAGGTGCTAGATCCACTGGAGGTAGTTAGGAGACAGGTAAATTGCCTCTGCCACTCAGTGGGTCCAGATCAACAGAGGTGAACACTAAATAGAGACTCCAACCTGGAAACCGCCAGCGGGCTAATAGGCCCACTCAGGGTGGATCAGAAAGAGCAAGAGCTCCTGCTGGATAGGCATGAGATAGTGGGAGGGCGACATAAAAGTGACAAGGGGGCATCCTGATGACTCAGCCTCCCCTGACCCAGCACCAGCCAACCCCTGAACAGTCGGCCCCAGTGCTAGCACTCTGCGGGCAGGTGGTCACCATTTTCCGGGGTCCACAACCCAGCTGCTGCAGTGTGATATGGTGTCGGGTGGCTCCCTTCCCCCAGCCTGGGGACTCTCATGACAAGCCCCGCCCTTACATGACCTACAGTCAACTAGCTAGACCCATTTTGTTTTGTTTTGTTTTCCTTAAAGTACAATTTCCTTTTTATTTTTATCTGCTACAACTCAAAAAATGACTACAGTAATTATGAAGACACTGATGTTGAAGACTGATGTTTCAACATTGAGCGTCAACAAATTTCTGGAAATAGAGTAGAAATTACTGTTACTTTATATAATGCAATCTGAAACATATATTCTAACTAAATAAAAACTTTTTTTCCCCTATAGAAGCCTCTACCACATTTTGTGTTATTTGCCAGTACTGTCTGACAATTTTTACAAGGAAATGAAGAAAACTCTGACTCTTCCCTAGTCATGAGAGACTAATGCCTAAGGGGCTTACAGGCGCTGGGGTGTTGGGCGGACTGTGGCACCACCCCTTCCCCCAGCCAGCATCTTTTGAGACAAAAGTAGTAGGCGCCACCTCTGGAGGTAGGGAGAGATAAGAAAAGCCACTATCCCTCTGAAACTAGTGTGAATCCACGGGGCCTTGGCACAGATCAAAAGTTGATAGCCCAGTGACTTTACTCCTCAGACTGGTTTTGGTCATCCAGTCAGATCAAAACTCTGGGGCTGGATTCCTGCCTCCAGTTGGCTGTCAACAGTAGGATCTGCGGACAGGGAACAAAAACCCTGGAAAGAGGCCAAAACAGGCTCCCCAAGTAACCCCTCCCTCTAGGAGCAGCTTCCCAACTGTGGTAGAAGAACCCTGAACAACATATTAGCAGCTCTCCCTAGCGACAGATCAAGCAAACATAGAAACACACACATCCAGGCTATTAGGCAGCAGCTGGGGAATGCCTTGCTCCTACAGCATCTACTGGAACAGAGTCTTCACATGGCGTGTTACTTTCCAAATGAAAACTGAAAGGTTAGAAGGAACGACTGATCCAGATGGGAAGGACTCAGTGAAAGAACTCTGGAAGCATGAAGGAACAAAAGGAAAACACACCCCCAAAGAGAAAATCTAGCTCTGTAAAAATGGACATTAACCAAATTCAGAACACTAAAATGACAGAAGAAAAATTTCAAACATGGATTGTAACAAAACACAAAGAAACCACACACACACAAAAATCCAGGACTTGGAAGAAAAATTCACTAAAGAAATTGAAACATTAAAGAAAAATCAAGCTGAACTCCTGGAAATGAAAGATTTATTCAGGGAACTACAAAACACAGTGGAAAGCCTCAAGAACAGAGTAGATCAAACAGAAGAAAGAATCTCAGAGATTGATGATAACACCTTCCAGTTAAATAAGTCAGTCACAGAGCAAAGAAATAAGAGAAAAGAACAAAGCCTGCAAGAAATGTGCGATTATGTCAAGAAGCCTAACATGAGAGTCATGGGCATTCCTGACAATGAAGAAGATAATACGCAAGGGTTGGATAAGCTATTTGAAGATATAACAGAGGGAAATTCCCCAGGCCTTGATTAAAAATCTAGATATCCAGGTACAAGAAGCCCAAAGGACCCCTGAGAGATTCATTGCAAATAGGAAGACACCACATCACGCAGTCATCAGATTGACCAAAATATCCACTAAAGAGACCCTTCTTTGAGCTGTAAGGCGAAAGAAACAAGTAACATACAAAGGAAAGCCCATTCGAATAACGCCAGATTTCTCAACTGAAACCTTGCAAGAAAGAAGAGACTGGGGCCCCATTCTCACTCTTCTGAAATAGAGCATCATTGTTTTTTATGGCTGTGTAGTATTCTGTGGTATACATACACCAGATTTTATTAATCTACTCATGCATTGATGGGCAATGGGGTTGTTTCCACATATATGCAATTGTGAATTGTGCTTCTATAAACATTCAAGTGCAGATGTCATTTTTTAATTTCAGCATATTACGAGAGTATAAATGTTTAGGTTACATATATTGCCTTTGCCCCACCTGAGTCAGAGCTTCAAGCACGTCCATCCCCCAGACGGTGTGCACTATATCCATTAGGTATGAATATGACCATTCCCTCCTCCATCCCATCTGCCCTACACTTGATGAATGTTATTACTATATGTGCACTTATGTGTTGATCAGTTAATATCACTTGATGGTGAGTACATATAGTGCTAGTTTTTTTCCATTCTTGTGATACTTCCCTTAGTAGAATGGGTGTCAGCTCTATCCAGGATAATACAAGAGGTTCTATATCACCACTGATTTTTGTGACTGAGTAGAACTCCATGGTATACTTATACCACATTTTATTAATCACTCATATATTGATGGGCACTTGGGTTGTTTCCACATATTTGCAATTGTGAATTGTGCTGCTATAAATACTCTAGTGCAGATGTCATTTTTTTAGAATGTATTTTTTCCCTTTGGGTAGATGCCCAGTAATGGACTTGCTAGGTCAAATGGCAGTTCTACTTGTAGCTCTTTCAGGTATCTACATATTACTTTCTGCAGAGGTGGTACTAGTTTGCAGTACTACCAGCGGTGTATGAGTGTTCCTATCTCTCCACATTCACACTAACATTTGTTGTTTTGGGATTTTTTTGATAAAAGCCATTCTCACTGGAGATAAGTGATATCTCATTGTGGTTTTGATTTGCATTTCCCTGATGATTATAGATGTTGAGCATTTTTTTCATATGTTTGTTGGCCATTAGTCTGTCTTTAAAAGGTAGGTGTTATTAAAACAAATTAAAATAACAAAAAAGTTTGATTTTGGGTTTAGTAGTACCTATATATTTACTAATTTATTTACAACATTAGTTTTTTTTTTATAGCCAATCCTAAAAAAAGTCACATACAACCAAACACTGTTTCTCAAATATCATCAAATTGATTAACATTATAATGAAACCATCAGAATTACAAATTTATCTCTGAGCACATAAAATGATCGATATATATTAAGAAATAATTTTTATTTGATAGACATCCCCATTTTTTATTCTTATTTCAGCATATTGTGGGGGTACAAAATCAGCAAGAAAAAATCAATCCTATCAAGAAGTGGGCAAAGGACATGAACAGAAATTTTTCAAAAGAAGACAGAAGAATAGCCAACAAACATATGAAAAAATGCTCAACATCTCTAATTTGGGATGCATTCCCTTATCAGGGAAATGCAAATCAAAGCTACAATGAGATATCACTTAACTCCAGTGAGAATGGCCTTTATCAAAAAGTTCCATAACAACAAATGTTGGCGTGGATACAGAGAGACAAGAACACTCATACACTGCTGGTGGGACTACAAACTACTGCAACCTCTGTGGAAAGCAATATGGAGATACCTTAAACAGTTACAAGTAGACCTACCATTTGATCCAGCAATCTCATTTTTCGGCTTTTACCCAAAAGAACAAAAGACATTCTATGACAAAGATACCTGCACCTCAATGTTTATAGCAGCACAATTCACAATTGCAAAGATGTAAAAACAACCCTAGTGTCCATCAATACATGAGTGGATTAATAAAATGTGGTATATGTATACCATGGAGTACTACTCAGCTATAAGAAACAATGGTGATATAGCAGCTTTTGTATTTTCCTGGAAATAGTTGGAACCCATTCTACTAAGTGAAGTATCCCAAGAATGGAAAAATAAGCAACACATGTACTCACCAGCCAATTGGTTTCACTGATCATCACCTAAGAGCACATTTAGGAATAACATTGATCGGGTGTTGGGCAGATGTGGGTGGGAGAGAGGATGGGTGTATATATACATAATGAGTGTGATGAGCACTGTCTAGGGTATGGACACGTTTGAAGCTCTGACTCAAGGGGGTGGCAGGGCAAGGGCAATATACATAACCTAAACTTTTGTACCCCCACAATATAACACTAGCTTTAATACTCACAATTAATACAGTTAAAGAATGTGACTCTAACAGAATTATGGCATCCTGATTAACCCTGCATAGCTACAGAAACATTACTATGCTTTCAGGACTTCTCATGAAGTACATTAAACTTATCTGCAGAGGACTGCTAAACTGATGGTTGTGAGAGGAACTAAAAAACAATCTAGTTATTATGTAGTTATCATGAATTGAGCCACAAAATCCAAATACAACTTTTACTTTCTATAGTTGTCTTCTCCTATTTCAATACATTAGACCAAAGAATTTTACATGTAAGTAACACAAATAAATCAATTAAATCAAATAACTGAAATTATCCAGGGATATCAAACCTGTTACTTTTATTCATGTATTTACTTTTTGTTTACTTTTTTGAGAAGTGGTGCTTTAAGATGGAATGGAGCCATAAAAGCCCCTGTGGGTTGCTGTAGTGAAACTAGCAATAATACCTTGTCAGTACACAAATGATTCCCTTCTGATTTGTTTCCACAATGAACCCAGCATGGCAATGGTTAGCCTTCACTGGTATTACTAACTATAGATTTTGTAATTTGATTATGTTGGATGTTTTTAATATGGATTTGCCCAATGTCATCACATTTGATAATGCTTGAATTTTGTGGATTAAAAAGATATCAAATAGTTTATACAATGGGCAAAAAGAGAGGGACTCTCATTTTTAGACCTCAAGCCAAATGTTAGTAAATCTCACCATTCCTTATATGAATAACAAAATTTGCAGATGCTAGCAGAGAAAAAAATCCATGTAAGAGTAATAGAGACCATTATGAGGACAAACCATAGTTTCCTTATAAATATGGTCAGTATGGATCAATAGGTTAGATAACCATGTTATCCTTAATCTTTAATATGTTTAACTGTATTTATTTATAGGAATATAACTATATACTCTTCAATTTATTTTTTAAAACCGTTTATTGCTTCAAGCAGCAGACTGAAAAGAGAAACAAAATACATTCTAGCTTGTGTAATATTGTAATGTTGCTGATTTAAAATGTAAACAAAAGATAGCATCATTATAATATTTAAGTATACCTGCAATATCACTAATAAATTCCATATTAACATAGGACATATGACACAGCCATTGTATCATTCAACTGACATTTATTTAAGAGGTTACTTACTTTGTCCATTCTGAACCTTCTTTTCATGATCTTTATTCAGTTTTTGAAACCTCTGTCACAATAAACATTGCTATATAATTTTAATAGATGAGCAGATCAAAATGATTTTTCCTAGAACATTCATAAAAAACACCCGGGGTTCTGCAACCCCCAAACAAAATGTGTAAAACATATTTACTCCAAATGTATGGAATACATATATAAGAATATATGTATGAATAAGAAATGGAGTCCACAATGCAGAAGACTCTTTCCTTACATTTTCACAAATATTCTTTAATTTAAACCTACTAATATGGAGATTGCATATGTAAGCCATTTACAGAGGCAAGAAAGCATTCTGAGTCAAATTAACAAAAGAATTTCAGTAGTGAAAGGCTTTTGGTGTTCTACAGTGTGGTTAATATTGTGGGAGCCTGAGTTTGGGGAAGGGCAGGGAATAGTATGAAAAGGATATTACTTTTTAATTAATTCATGGAAAATCTGCTTCAAATTCTAGACAGAAACACAAAGTGAATGTAGTTTCCTCATGGTACAAGGCTAATGATATTAATAATACTTGAAAACAACTTTAAGTATCTTGACAGAGTGAAGTAACATTTCATTTACTTTGGGTTGATTTCTCCATTTGTAATCCATGCTACTTCAAGCAGGCCCTATTTAGAAAAACAACAAAAACAAGTCATATATGAAAATTCAATTAGATGCTGCCTATTCACATTACAAAAAAGATTGTTAAATTTTCTAAACTCTTTCACATCTCAATACACACACACAGAATATTTGTGCATACATTTGCATATCTACATGGTGACGTCCAGCCTGAGAAACTTAGAAACTTTTAAGAGCAACTGTCTATTGAAAATGTGTCAATTGGATGATAAAGCAGCTCTGAAATTGTAATTTGAGTCAATGGGAAAGTAAAAATTTATTTAATAAAATAGCACATTGTTATATTTTGTATCACACTTTTCATCATTTATTAAGCACTTGTATAATCCTTATAACAACTCCAAAATATTGATTGTAATTTTAAATTCATGAAGTGTCAAAACTGAAAGGGTACTTTGTGTTTATCTTATCATCTCTTCACATTAGGGATAAACCAAAGCAAAGGTTCAAAGGTTGGGTGGGAAAGCTTAGGCCAAAGGATGAAATACCAATTGTGACCAGAGAATATTGAATTTGAGATCCAGTTCTGCCACTCTTAAACTGTGTAAAATTCCTTGAGGAAATCATTTCACTTCTTTGAGTATCAGTTTTCTCTCTTACAAAATATGTAACATAGTACCTAAGTTGCTTAGTTGTTGTATAGATTAAGTGAAATTTTACTTGGAAAGAATGTACACAGCATTTGGCACACAGTAGATACTCAACTAAAGAGAGTTTTATTCTTGCAGGGACTCTACAATGTGCACACGTAATATGTCTTCAGGAATGCACTTATTACTTAAAGCAAAGTATACCAGTACACAGAAAAGAGAATTCCTTGGCAAATATTTTTTTAAAAGTTGGTAATAAAACTGGGTTTAGGTTTTGTTAGTTGTCACATACTTTAGCATAAGCCACCTAATACAGGCTCAAAATTGAAAGAGAAATAGCATTGAAACAGGAAATATCCATACATATTGAAATAGACAATTGTCTGTATGTATTGGCTGATGCGATATGACAAGAGGTGGGAGGATACACATTTTTCTACCATGTACTCTTATTCTACATATCTGAAATCCTGTTATTTATTCTTCAGGTTTAGCATACCTATTCTAATAATTGCATTTTTTCTGATTAAAATATATTTTTTTGCAAAACTGTGAAAGAATATAAAGTAAGGAAAGAAGGTTCACTAACTCACCACCCAAAAAAAGCCTAATATTTTGATGTATTTCCTTAGTCATTCATTTCCCATGAGCATGACCATGTATTAGGATTATAATACATAGAGTTGCATCAAGACTTTTTAAATTTCCATATTGTGAGAATTTTCTCATGCCATTATATATTTCCATGATATGGATGTTCCACCGTCTATTTTAAGCATATCTAATTATTACAAATTGAGTTTAATTGGGATTAATGCAATTATTAACATGGTTTTACTTTTCTGTATGAGCAACTCTCTCCATAGTGCTTATGGTCTATTTTCTTCCAGGGGAGTAAAGGGTCCTGATATTGTAACCTAGACAGGTGGTAAAGAGTATATTGGTAGGTAGATTATATCAAAAAAATTGTAAATTTGAAGCCTTTATCACAATCCCTAAATCATCCTATCATTTTATTACTAGTTAGCTTACCTTACCTGCCTGGCCCCTGAGGGGATTTATTTATGACTTCTAATGGAACTAAAAGATTGATTAAACTTGTAATTATATATTTAAATGACTTTCTGCTCTACTAGCATGTGAAATATTTGAAGACAAGGACAACAGCTAAATCCAACTTTGTATGTTATTTAATGTCTCAGATCAAGACTGAATCCCAGAAGTGATAGAGAAAGGCCTGATGTTTATCATCATCCCAGAGATAGCTAATTAAAAATTGGCATTTTGTCTGACTTGGGGCCACAGACCATTCTAAACTGATTTGTAATATTCTGGCTTGCATTACAGTGAACTAAGTCAGAAAAAAACATGGATTCACTGCACTACTACTACAGATGCCATCCCTGGCTTAGTGATGGGAAGAAAATCTAAACAGAAAACTTACAATGGTATAAAATAAATAGAGAGGAAATACTTCTCAATGATAACAGTTAAAGCGTTTAGGGATAAAGAGTGTTTTTCTAGTCTCTTTACAACCAGGCCAAATATGTAACCATCAGGTAAGCTTATGTACACAGTTGACCGTTACCAAGAGTAAAATGGTCTTTTTAAATCCAGAAGGAAAAATTCAACTTCTCTCTGAAGTGTGTAAACCTCCAGCCCTCTTTTAGCTCTGCTTTAGACAGTATTTATGTGGAAGAAAATGTCACCTTAAAACTAACACCAATAATCATCCATTGATACTTTTCTGAATTGGAATTGGTAGGAAAGGCAGGGGCACAGTCATTATACAGATGTTTTTAAGCCCATCCCTTCCCCTGTAGATTGCCAGCAAAGCCAGCTGTACTCAAGCCAAGAAGAAAATCACACAGATAATGCAATTTCATTGCCATCACTGACTTTGTCACACTAGTTTACTGTTGAGTTCTCTATAATAGAGGAAATTCTTCAGAGAGAGCTGGGAACCCCATTCTTACTGTTAGATTCCTTTATAGCACTCATTCATGACCTTCATCACTAAATTGTTATGTGCCTTGAACCTAGGATCTCTATGAAATAAAATAAAAGTAAGCATAAGGAAAAGCATTGTAAAATATAGAACTCCATAAAAGTAGAAGTGAGACTTATCTTTTCACATGCATTGTTCTTGTTTCCCTGCTTAAATGTGACTCCACAAGAGCAATAACTTTATCTTCTCTTTCTGGTATTCTCTCCATTGTGAAACCCAAGACAATGTATGGGGTAGGAGTGCAGTGAATCTATATTGCTGTTTGACTGACTTAGCTCAGTGAAGTGCAAAAAAAAGACCATTATAAGTCAGTTTACAGAAGTCTGTGGCTCCAAGTCTGACAAAATGCCAATTTGTAACTAACTGTGTCTCTAAGCTGATGATGAACAGCAGAACTATTTCTGTTATTCATGGGATTCAGTCCTGGTTATAAGCATTAAATAACATACTGAACCCTAGTGTGATTTCATTATTTCTCTTTGAGTTATAATTGTTCACTTACTCCTGGTCCTATTTTTAATGACCCAGGCATTATCAGAAACAACATTTCGACACAATAGAAGACAATGGCTCTGACTGCAATATTACCAATAGCAAAATTAAAGTAGGTATTTAGTCCTTAAACTATTCTTCTGTCTAATCCTATATACCATGAAAAAAGGCTAATCCTAGCTCAGAGAAGCCAAAGGTAATGCTTCTCAGTATCGGAGGAATATGGCAAAAAAGTCTTTGGCAGCTCACCCAAATTAGAGATCCAACGGGTGTGGCTCTGAAGAGAGAAGATGGATATCAGAGCTAAAGTCAGCACCTCCTGGAAGAGTATCAAATAAATTACAGCATCTCAATCCAAATAAAATAAATAAATAAAATTAGTTTCCCATGAAGGAGGGGATTCAGTAATGAAATTGGTGGTGGCAAAGAAGGGAGGGTGTTAGGAACGTTTCTTAGAAAATTATTTTGGCATGATCTAACTAGGATAATATTAAAGATAATCCCTGAAATATAAAATCCAGGGCTATTGGTACAATTTTGAAGAGTCTTTGAGAGGATTCCAACTGCGCATTCAGTCTCAAGTTATCCTGGCACTATTTGATACAAACTCTGTGATCACAATATTTGAGACTATTTTTTAAAGCTTTGTAGTACCATAAATCAAGGCCACACAAATGGAATGTAGACTTTAGATACATATGTCTTGGTCTGATTAATGCTTTTAGACAAATACATTGGATGTTATTTGGTGAGACATGCATTCTCCACTTTTCTACATCACTCCTCTTGTCTTGCACTCCAGCTCCTCCACACAATTATGATACCTGATTGGCTCCTGAAGGATTTGAGTTTGTGGCTTTTAGTGGAAAAACTCCCTAAGTTGTTTCCATCTCTGAATGGCTAATTATCTCCATTCTTGAGGAGTTAGGTCTCAGCATAGCCTCCTAATATAATGCTATGGCATTGGAAGTCTATGTTAACCACTTTTCATAAATTACTGCCAGCATCCTGAAGGCAAGATGAAACAAAAATGTTGCAGGAGTAAGGGGTGGTATCTACAGATGGAAGAGTAGATGAGAGGAACTACTGTAAAGGGAGGAAATGTAAAGGGTAGCAAGACACATTTCTACTGGGCATATTTTGGTATATGATTTTTTTCTAATAGAGGGTTGGGGTGACTGGAAGCCAGACAACTAGTTATAATCTTTCTACTTTTTTTATTTTTAAAAGAGCAGTGTCAGTCTATTGCTATCAGAAACTAGTAAAGTGATTTAGATGACCATTCTGCCTATGGTCACTTGTCCCCAAGTGATCTAGATTCTAGAAATACAGTATTAGTCATGACTTACCAAAATTGCCACACTACTTCTTGCATAAATGAGATGAACATAGGCTGAGTTTTTCTTGATCCCTGTCTCAAAATCAATGAGCAAAATGAACTCACTTCTGATTAAAATAAAAAGATTCTCTTGGAGATTTCCCTGCCTAGTCAGAAACCCAATCTACTTTGTAGTTTCATTCTACTAAGGTACACAATAAACTTCAAGGTCTTCAAGAAAACCTGATGCATAATCAAGTCCACAAAGGCACATACAAGTGCCTTCATATGAATAGAAAAGAAAAAAAAAAGAACTCACCAAATTGGAAAACATATGCCCCACTGACTCTCACCCCTATCTTTTTTATTTATCTTCTTCAATACTCAGGCTATGATTATTATTATATATATAATAGATGTAGTAGCTAATATCTTCTAAGCTCTTACTATTTGTTAGGCATACTGCTTAATCCATTTAATAATTTTTTGTTCTAGATATCTTTTCTATCATCCCTGTTTTATAGATGTGACAACCAATTTGGGGAGAAATTAAATAAATTGCCAAGATGATTTCAATTAGCCCAGTCAGGAAATAAGCCCAGATCTGTCTCATGGCAAAGCCTGCAGCATTAGAGTTTTTCTCATAATCTTGAACCTAGCAAAGCAAAGGATCTGCTTCACACATTTCCATTCAGACACTAGGCACTAAATACGGTATTCCTAACAGAGGACTGGACTTTTTAGTACCTTTGAATGAAAAGACCACTCAGAAGTTGAGACTCCCATCAAATTCTGTACAAGACATTCTACAGAAACTCAAGTAGATAATCATCTCACCTCTGCATGACACATGCAAGTAATGAGGAACTTACTACTTATTGCCTCCTTGCTAGCCAAGAGCTGAAATAAGCTTTCTCATGGCAGTCCTAAAAATATTTTCAGGAAGATATCTATCACACTTTTCAACAATTTCCTAACTTCCATTCTGAGCATTAGCAATTCTTCTGCCACTTCTGTTTTCAGACATTTGTTTTTGCATCTATCTATTCATTCATATATTCAAGGATTTATTGAGCATAAATTACATGTCAGATACTATAGAGATACAGTAGTATGCAAGGTGGACTCCTTCTTTTACCCACAGAACTAATTATAATGGGTTATGAAGACAAGGAAATTCCAATGTATCATTCTGATAATTTTCTTTTAGGTGAGTCATAAGAGGCTGATAGGTGAGTGATAAGTATAACCTACATGACCATTTCAGACACCAGTGGAAGAGAGAATTCTGAATAACAAACACATCCTTCTCAGTGATGTTCAAACTGTACTGCCTATCTGTGCATATTTTTTCTAGATAGAAAGGTTTTAATCATTCTAAAGAAAATTGATCAGTTAATTATCACTATATAACAAAACACTCCAACACTTAGTGGTTTAAAACAACAAATATCTACTATTTTTCATAAATCTACAGATTTCTGGGCAGCTTTGTTGATCAGACCAGATATTGAGTGATATCAATTGGATTTGATCATGTGTCTATAGTCAACTTGAAGGTCACTTTCACCTTGTCTAGGTTCAATAGCACTGCTCCACAAATTCTCAATCTCTATCAGACTAGCCTGGGTATGTTTTAATGGACATTCAGGGTTTCAAGAGAGAAAATAGATATATGCAAACACTATTAAAGCTTAGGCTCTGAACTGGCACATGATTATATCTGTTTAATTTTGTTGACCAAAGAATGTCATAAGACTAGTCCAAATTTAATGGATGAGGAGGGATTATATCATTTGAGGAAAATTTGGGGCAAAATCACCTGCCAAGGTTATAGATAAAGGGAGAGCTGGAGAAATTGGCCCTTTTTGGTAATAAATCCACCACAATATTAGATTAAGATATTATTAAAAGAAAAACTACAGATCATATTTTCCCTGATTTCAACCCAGAGGGGGGGAAAAAAAAAAAGCAGCATATTTAGAAAGTTCTTGGAAGCAATTAATCCACCTGTGACCTTATTATATCCCTCTTCATTCAAGATCTAGATACAGAACTGTTCTATGCCACAGCTATAGACCAATGCTGCCCAGATACCAAAGATAGTTTGATTAGATTATTGCGGATTATTTTGAGAATAGTGCCATCAGCAAGATGACAGAATAGAAGATTTTAGGACTTATTCCTTCACAGAAACATGAAATGAACAACCATCCATGCACATTAACCTTCAAAAAAGCAAAGCAGCCCAAGTGAGAGATTATAGTACTTGTGTAGAGCACAGAAATAAGGACAAAATGCATAGAAGAGGGTAGGAAAAATAGTTTCACATTATCTGTATCACTTCTCTCTGAAGCCCACCCAGCACAACACAGAGAGAAATACCCTCTGTGTTGGGGAAGTAAGCACCCATCTTCATCAAAGACCCAATCATCAGACCAGCCCTCATGGTCCTAGGCTCCACGTGAGCTATCATAGCCCCAGGAAAATAGGAATACCCCCATGGACTCAGGTTCCAGGACCACCTTGTGCCAGGCCAGGCCCAACTGAGCCAAGCTTTAAGCTGGCCCCAATAGACTCCAAATCCAGGCCCACATTTGCAGACCTAGGCTCTAGGCCTATCCTTGTGCACCCAGACTAAAGGCCTACCCATCCAGACCAAAGCTCCAGGCCTACCTCAGGGGAATGAAGCATAAGGCTACACCTGTAGACCCAGGTGACAGGTCTGTCCCCAAGTTGACCCAAGCACCAGGCCTGCCTATTTGAGGACTCAAGTAGCAGGTATGCCAATAGACCCTGATAACCAATCTAATAGCATTTCTGCATAAGCTGACTGGTGGAAGGATTTTCCTGCAATGGTAGTCTGTTAAGACTAGATGAGGACCTACTTCTTCAAATGTGAAGACACCATCACAAGTTTACAAAATCATGAATAATCAGCAGAACATGATACCACCAAAGGAATAAAATAAAGCATCAGTAAATGATCCTAAAGAAATGATGATCACAAACTTTCTGAAAAAGAATTTAAAATAATCATCTTAAAGAATTTCACTAATAAATAAGAGAACACAGATAGACAGATAAAAAAAATCAGGAAAACAATATATGTACAAAATGAGAAGTTCAACAATGAGACAGAAACCATAAAAAAGAACTGAAAAGAAATTCTGGAGCTGAAAAACACAATGACTAAACTAAAACATTCCATAGAAATCTTCAACAATAAACTTAATTAAGCAGAAGAAAGATTCAGTGATCTTAAAAAGAGGTTCCTTGAAATTACCCAGTCAGACAAATTAAAAAGAAAAACAAAAATAAAAAAAAATAAAATAAAGTATGTTTTGGGACTTATAGAAAAGGGGATGAGAATATTTTAAAATAAAATGATACAGAAAATTTCCCAAATCTGGAGAGAGTAATGAAAATATAGATCCATGAAGCCTAAAGAAGCCCAGATAAATTAAATGTAAAAAATCCTTCACCAAGAAACATTATAATCAAGTGCTCAGAATTCCAAGACAAACAAAGAATTTTGAAAGTATCAAGGGAAAAGTAACTCATCTCATGAAAGAGAATCTTTATGAGAATATCAACAGATTTCTCAGCAGAAATCTTATAAGCCAGATAGAATTGTATGATATATTCAAAGGAATGAGAGGAAAAAAAAAAAAAAAAAAAAAAAAAAAACCCTGACAGCTAAGAATACTATATCTGGAAAGACTGTCCCTCATAAATAGAGAGATAAGGACTGTTACAGACAAATAAAAACTGGGGGAGTTCATCACCTTTGGATCTGTCGTGGAACACATGCTAAATTTGAGTTCTTCAAGATGAAGCCAAAGGTTGCTAAGTAATAATAGGAAAACATAAGAAATACAAAACTCTCTGAAAAAGTAAAAATATGGTCTAATTCAGAATACTCTAATACAGTAACAGTGATATATAAATCACTTGTAACTCTAGTGTAAAAGTAAAAGACAAAAGCATTAAAAATAATTATAGATACTATTATTAAATAATGTTTGCATAATATAAAATACTTAAATTGTGATAAATAATATAATGTTGGGGGAAGGAGAATTTAAAATGTAGAGTTTTTGTATGTGGTCAAATTTAAGTTGTTATCAGGATAAATAGACTGTTACAGCAATAAGATGTTTTAAATAACCCATGGTAACCACAAAGAAAAAACCTGTAGTACATACAGAAAAGATAAAAAAAGAATGAAAGCATAGAACTACAAAAAACAAACCATCCACTCCAAAAGAAAGAGAGCAAAAGACAAAGAAATAAACAAAGAAGCTACAAAATATTTATAAAACAACTAATAAACTAATAAATAATAAATTAACAAAATGACAATAGTAAGTCTTTAACTATCAATAATTACTGTAGTGTAAATGGACTAAATTCCCTAAACAAAAGACACAGAGTGTCTGAATGGATAAGAAAACAAGACCAAACTATATGAATCCTATAAGAATCTCATTTTAGCTTGAAAAACAGATATAGGCTGAAGGAATGGAAAATGATATTTCATGAAAATGAAAATTAAAAATAAAGAACTGATGTAGCTATACTTGGACAAGCTGAGCTTTAAGTCAAAAACTATCACAAGAAGGTCATGATATAATTATAAAGCAGTAAATTAATTAAGAATATCTAGAACTTAAAAAAATCAACAAGAAAAAATCAACCCCATCAATACATGGGCAAAGGACAGAAACAGAAACTTTTCAAAAGAAGACAGAATAATGTCCAGGAAACATATAAAAAAATGCTCAACATCTCTAAGCATTAGAGAAATGGAAATCAAACCCACAATGGGATATCACCTAACCCCAGTGAGATTGGCCTCTATCAAAAAACCCCAAAACAACAAATGCTGGTGAGGATGTGGAGAGATGGGAACACTCTTACACTGCTGGTGGGACTGCAAATTGGTGCAACCTCTGTGGAAAAGAATTTGAAGATACCTTACAGAGCTAAAAATAGAAATACTGTTTGATCCAGCAATAGCACTATTAGGCATATACCAAAAAGAGCAAAAGACATTCTATAATAAAGACATCTGCACCCAAATGTTTATGGCAGCAAAATTCACTATTGCAAGGATGTGGAAACAACCCAGGTGCCTGTCAATTCATGAGTGAATTACTAAAATTTGGTATATGTATACAATGGAATATTACTCAATTATGAGAAATGACAGTCATCTAGCACCTCTTATATTTTCCTGGATTGAGCTTGAGCCCATTATCCACAGTGAGGTATCACAAGATCGGAGGAATAGTCTCCACATGTACATGCCATCAAATTGGTACTAACTGATCAACACTATGGTGCTCACATGGTAGTAATATTATCCAGGGATTAGGGAGTTGGCAGGGGGGTAAACACAACTAATGGTCACAGACACTGTGAGCATTGTAGAGGGGAAGGGCATGCCTCTAAACCTTGCTTGGGTGAGGCAAAGACATAAAATGTAACCAGAAGATATTTGCACTTCAGTGTTTATTGCAGCATTATTCACAATGGCTAAAATGTGGAATCAGCTTAAGTGTTTATCAAAGGGCGAATGGATAAAACACATGTGGTGTGTGTACACAATGGAATATTATTTAGCCATGAAAAAGAAGGAAGTTTTGTCATTTGCAGAAACATGGATGGATCTGGAGACATTATTATAAGGTACAGAAAGACAAATATTATAAGGTACAGAAAGACAAATATTGCATTTTCACACTCATATATGGGACCTAAAAAAAATTGATCTCATGGAGGTAGTGAATAGAATGGTGGCTACTAGAGATTGGTAATGGTGGTGGGGAGGGGTAATGAAGAGGTGTTGGTTAAGGGGTAATTCTGTTAAATAGAAGGAAAAAGTTCTAGTGTTCATAGTGCAATAGGGCAACTATTGTTAACAATAATTTATTATATTTCAGAATAGCTAGAAGTTTTCAAATGTCCCCAACACAAAGCAATGATAAATGTTTCATGTGAATCATGTCCCAATTACTCTGATTTGATCATTATATGTTATATGCTTGTATCAAAATATAACATGTACTCCATGAATATGTACAATTATTATGTATCAATAAAAAACTAAAAAAGAATGTATAATAATTGTCAATTCACAATCGCAAAGATGTGGAAACAACCGAAGTGCCCATCAATCCATGAATGGATTAGTAAACTGTGGTATATGTATACCATGGAGTACTACTCAGCCATAAGAAATAACGATGATACGACATCTCTTTGGTTCTCCTGGAGAGAGCTGGAACCCATTATATTAAGTGAAGTATCCAAAGAATGGAAAAACAAGCATCACATGTACTCACC
>MPIZ01001317.1:198341-232021 GCA_003258685.1 Prolemur simus | reverse complement strand
AAAAAAAAAAACATTATCCCTTATTAACATAGATGCAAAAATTCCTAGTAAAATCCTAGCAAATTGAATTAAGCTGCTCATCAAAAGGTAATTCATCAAGATCATGCAGGCTTCATCCTATAGATGCAGAGATGGTTCAACATAGGGAAATCTATGAATGGAATTCGCCACATAACCAGAAGTGAAAAAAACAAAAACAAACAAACAAACAAAAAAAAAAAAAAACACATGATCCTCTCAATAAATGTAGAAAAAGCATTCAACATAATTTAACACCCATTTCCACATTATGCTTAACAAAATGGGAATAAATGGGACTTACCTCAAGATGATAAAGGCCATATACGACAAACTTACAGCCAGCATCATACTGAATGGAAGAAAATTGAAAGCATTTCCATTTAGAACTAGAGCCACACAAGGTTGCCCTCTATCACCACTTCCATTCAACATAGTGCAGGAAATCCTAGCCAGAGAATTCAGACAAGGGAAGGAAATGAAGGGCATCCTAATGGGGGCAGAAGAGATCAAACTATTGCTGTTGGCTGATGATATGATCTTGCATCTAGAAAACCCAAAATATTCTGCCAAAATACTACTGGAATTGATATACAAATTGAGAAAAGTCTCAGGTTACAAAATCAATGTATACAAATCAGTAGCATTCATATGCACACACAAGAGTTAAACTGAGAACCAATCAAAGACTCAATACCTTCCACAATAGCAACAAAGAAAACAAAATACTTAGGAATATACTTAACTAAGGAAGTGAAAGAACTCTACAGGAAGTATTATGAAACACTGAGGAAGGAAATAACAGAAGAAGTATACAGATGGAAAACCATACCATGCCCATGGATTGACAGAATCAACGTCATTAATATATTTATACTACCAAAAGTGATACACACACACGTGTGTGTATGTGTTTATGTGTATGTGCATGTGTATATATATGTATACACACACACACATATATAAATATATATATATTCAATGCAGTACCTTTTAAAATACCAACATCATATTTTTCAGATCAAGAAAAAATAATTCTGTGCTTTGTATGTAATCAGAAAGAACCATGTGTAGCTAAAGCAACCTTAAGCCAAAAGAACAAATTGGGAGGCATCAATTTACCAGACTTCAAGCTATACTACAAGGCTATCGTAACTAAAACAGCATGGTGCTGGCACAAGAACAAACACATAGACCAATAGAACAGGACTGAGAACCCAGATATAAAACCATCCTCATATAGCCATCTGATCATTGACAATGCAAACTAAAACATACACTGGAGAAAAGAATCCCTATGCAATAAATGGTGTTAGCAAAATTGGATAACCACATGTAGAAGAAAGAAAAAGGATCTGAACCTCTCAGCGTTCACAAAAATCAACTCACAATGGACAACAGATTTAAACCTAACTCATGAAACCATAAGAATTCTATAAGAAAACTTTGAAAAACTCTTATAGACATCAACTTAGGGAAAGAATTTATGAGGAAGGCACTCAAAGCAATCACAGAATCAATATAAATAAATACATAGGACTTGATAAAATTAAAAAGCTTCTGAACAGCCAAAGAAACTGTCACTAGAATAAGCAGACAGCTATAGAATGGAAGACAATATTTATGTGTTCTACATCTGATAAAGGGCTGATAACTGGAATCTGTAGAGAACTCAGGAAAATTAGCAAAAAAAAAATAATAACACCATTAAAAAGTGGGCAAAGGACATGAACAGAAACTATTCAAAAGAAGATAGACTAATGGCCAAGATACATATGAAAAGAAAATGTTCAGCATCTCTAATCATCAGGAAAGTGCAAATCAAGACCACTATGAGATATCATTTAAATCCAGTGAGAATGCTTTAATCAAAAAGTCCCAAAACAACAAATGTTGACTTGGCTAGGCACACTCATACACTGTGGTGGGACTGCAAACTAGTACAAACTCTATGGAGAAAAGTATGGAGATACCTGAAAGAATTAAAAGTGGAACTACCATTTGATTCAGCAATCCCGCTACTGGGTATCTACCCAAAGGGAAAAAAAAAAGACATTCTACATAAAGACATCTGAACCTCAATGTTAATAGCAGCACAATTTACAATTTAAAAGATGTGAAAACAACTGAAGTGCCAATCAGTGCATGGGTGGATTTACAATATGTGGTCTATGTATACCATGGAGTACTATTCAGCCCTAAAAATGATGAACTAACAATTGTATTATCCTGGATGCAGTTGGAGCCCATTCTTCTGAGTGAAGTATCACAAGAATGGAAAAACAAACAACACATGTACTCACCATTAAATTGGTAATAACGGATCAACACTAATGTGCACATATGGGAAGTAACATTTATAGGATGGCCAGAAGGTGGGAGGGGGGAGGAGCAGACTTGTAAATCCACAGCTAATGGATGTTGTGGGCAGTGTCTGGGGATGGGCATGCTTGTTGGGTGACACAAAGGCAATTTATGTAACGAAAGCATTTCTACCCCAATAATAGTCTGAAATAAAAAGTAAAAAATAAAGAAAGTGTCACATATATGATCAAGTGTGATTTATCCCTGGGAGGCAAAGCTGATTCAATATAACAAAATAATTAATGTGATATTCCACCTTAACAAAATCAAACATGAAAATTACATCATCATCTCAATATACATAGAAAAACACTTGACAAAATTCAACATCATTATGAGATTAAGATTTTCAACAAATTAAGTATATAAGAAATGTACTTTGACATAGAAAAGAAAACATATCTGATAAGCCCACTGCCAACATAAACTCAATGTTTAAAAGCTGAAAATGTTTCCTGTAAGGTCACATAGAAAGACAATGATGCCCACTCTTACCAGTTCTATTCAATATACTACTGAAAGTACCCTCCCTAAAGTAATTAGGAAAAAAACAAAGAAAGAAAAAGCAACCAAATTGAAATGGAAATAATTAAATTGTCTCTGTTTACAGATTCATGATCTTATAGATATAAAATCATAAAACTTCACGCAAAACAGTTTGATCTAGTAAAACAAATTTAGTAAATTTGCAGGATACAAAATTTGCATAGAAAAATAAGTTGTGCTTCAATGTATTAGCAATAAACTATCTGGAAATTAAATTAAGAAAATAATCCCACTTTAATCATGTCAAAATGAATAAATTATTTAATCAATTTAACTAAGTAATTATAAAATCTGTATACTGAAAACTATACAATATTGATGAAGAAAATTGAAACAGACACAAATAAATGGAAATTCATCTTGTGTTTATTGATTGAAAGATTTAATGATGTTAAATTTTCCATAATATACAAAACAATCACTTTCAAATGCAATCACTATCAAAATGCAAATGAAAATTTTTACAGATAGAATAAAAACAATCCTAACATTTGTATAGAATCTCAAAAGGCCTCAAATAGCTATAGCAATCTTGAGGAAGAATAACCAAGTTTGAGGCATCACACTACTTGATTTCAAAATATACTACAAATCTATATTAATCAAAATAGTATGGTACTGGCATAAAAACAGACATATCAACCAATGGAAGTAAATAAAGAGCCCAAAAATAAATTCACACATTTATCATCAACTGATCTTTGACAAAGTTACCAACAACACACAATGGGGGAAGGATTGTGTCTTCAATAAATGGTCTTGGGCAAACTGGATATCCACAAGCAGAAGAAACTCCTCATACCATATACATAACTCAACTCAAAATATATTAAATATTTAAAAATAAGACCTGATTGTGTTTTTTAATTATTTTTCACCATATTTGTAATGTTTAGTTTACATATATTGCCCTTGTTCCACCCAAGTCAGAGCTTCAAGCTTGTCCATCCCCCAGACGGTGTGCACCACACCCATTAGGTGTGTATATACCCATCCCCACTCCTGCTCCCATCTGCCCGACACATGATGAATGTTATTACTATATTTGCACTTAAGTGTTGATAAGTTAAAAACAATTTGATGGTGAGTACAGGTTGTGATTGTTTTTCCATTCTCAGGATACTTCACTTAGTAGAATGAGTTCCAGCTCTATCCAGGATAATACGAGAGGTGCTATATCACCATTGTTTTCTGTGGCTGAGTAGAACTTCGTGGTATACATATACCACATTTTATTAATCCAGTCACGTATTGATGTGCACTTGGGTTGTTTCCACATTTTTGCAATTGTGAATTGTGCTGCTATAAAAATTCTAGGGCAGAAGTCTTTTTTATTGAATGCCTTTTTTTTTTTCCTTTGGCTAGGTGCCCAGTAATGGGATTGCTGGATCAAATGGTTGTTCTACTTATAGCTCTTTAAGTTATCTCCATATTGCTTTCCACAGAGGTTGTGCCTATCTCTCCACAAGCATGCCAATATTTGTTGTTTTGGCACTTTTTGATAAAGGCCATTCTCACTGACAAAGATGTGGAAACAACCCAAGTGCCCATCAATACATGAGTGGATTAATAAAATGTGGTATATGTATACCATGGAATTCTACTCAGCCACAAAAAACAATGGTGATATAGCACCTCTTGTATTATCCTGGATAGAGCTGGATCCCATTCTACTAAGTGAAGTATCCCAAGAATGGAAAAGCAAGCACCATATGTACTCACCATCAAATTGGTATTAACTGAATTAAGGGAACAAGATTTAAGTGCACATACAGTAGTAACATTCATCGGGTGTCGGGCAGGTGGGAGGGACAAGGGGATGGGTATATTCACACCTATTGGGTGCGGTGCGCACCATCTGGGGGATAGATGTGCTTGAAGTTCTAACTTGGTTGAGGCAAAGGCAATATATATAACCTAAACATTTGTACCCCATAATATGCTGAAATAAAAACATAAAATAAAACTATTTTGTAAATATAAAAACAAACAAAAAATAAGTAAAAATATGAGCTGAAAGGAAAATAAGTCATTTTATCAAAAAGTCACCTGCACATGAATGTTTATTGCAGCGCAATTGAAAAGCTGTGGAATCAACCCAAATGTCCATCAATTCATGAGTGTATTAAGAAAATATGATATTCACATAGCATGGAATACTACTCAGCCATGAGGAAGGATGACTCAATGACTTTTGAAACAGTGTGGGTGGAACTGGACACCATTATCCTAAGTGAAGCATCTAAAGAATGGAAAAATAAATACCACAAGTATTCACTGTTAAATTGGAACTAACTGATGAGCACACATGTGCATAGAGGGAAGTAATAGTCAACAGAATTCAAGCAGAGAGGGAGTAGGAGGATAGGATGAACAATAACCTAGTTAATGGCTACAATGAACACTATCTGGATGACAAGCACACTTATAGGCATGACTGAAGCATTATAAAAGTAATTCATGTAACTGAAAATATTTGTACCTCTATAATACTTTGGAAAAAAAAAGATCTGAAACTACAAGAAGAAAATGTAGAGAGAAAACTTATTGACATTGGGCTGGGTTATTATTTTTTGAATATAAACCCAAAAGCACAGGCATTAAAAGCAAAAATAGGTAAATGAGTTTGCATCAAACTAAAAAGCTTATACACAGCAAAGGAAACAAACAACAGAGTGAAGAGACAGCCTACAGAATAGAATAACATTTTAGAACCATACAACTGATCCCAGGTTAATATAAAATATATAAGTATCTCAAACAACTCAATATCAAGAAAAGAAATAGACTAATTACAAAACGGGCCAAGGTCCTGAATAGATATTTCTCAAAAGAAGATATATAAAAGTTCACCATGTAAATGAAAAGATGCTCAACATCTCTAATTACTAGGGAAATGCAAATCAAAAACACAATTTGAAAACACCTCACACTTGTTAGAATGACTATTACCAAAGATACAAAATATAATGTTTTGACAAGGGTATGGAGAAAAGGGAACCCTTGTACATTATAAGAATTTATCCTGGGTTCCCACTAACCATTTATGACCCCATTCTATGGAATCGCTCCTAAACTCCCACCACACTCAACACTAATCTGTCAGCCTCCTCACCTCATATAAATGCTTTTGCTTATTACCCCTACACTTTGAAATGCTGTAACCATCTTAATTATCCCTGCTACCTTGCTCCCTCTTCCAGGCAAACAAGAGGAAATACACCATTGCAGTTTACTAACTGATATCTTAGTTGCCCCCTAGGGAAGATTTACAGAAAACTCTCATAAATGCTTAATTTATTTGGTTCATACATGGTTTTTATTTAAGTTGTTATCAGGGGCATTACTGGGTAGAATACACTGTCACTTCCATGGTAGACATAATAGAAAATGCCCAACTCCAAGGAGTAAAATCAGCCTGGATGGCTGAATTAATAGCATTAACTAGAGCTTTCCAATTGAATGAAGGAAAGGTGGCAAATATATATGCTGATGGCCAGTAGGTTTTTGGAATAGCCCATGAATTTGGCATGCTGTGGAAACAGAGGCGGTTCCCCCACCTCATCTGGGTAACCTATATGAAATGGGCACCAAGTCTAGGAGTTACTAGAAGCAATTAAAATTCCAAAGCAGCTCACAATCATAAAAATTACTGGGTATTCAAAGGATAACACTGAAGAAGCAAAAGGGAATAATCCAGCTGATGCTTCAGCAAAGAATGGTGCCCTAGGAAAGATGGCTTGTCCTATACCAGTATGCATCCTTTCTCCTGCCAATACCCTCAGTAACATTCTTTTACACTATCAACAGGTATCAATCTCTCGATGGAAAAAATTCTGTCAGCAAAAGAAAGGTGTACTTGACCGAAGTAGAGAATTGTGGTTGGGCCCTTACAAAAAACCCATAGTTCTCATAGATGCACAATTACTTCTCACTCAGTTTGTTTATGAATGAACTCATTGGGCCACTGAGAAAATGATATCATGGGGAAAACAATATTTCTGGAAACTATCCCCTGCAATAGCCCAAAAGGCATACTCTTGATGTATTCTATGTCCAAAATATAACCCTGACAAGCCCTTACATGGTTCCCAAGGTCATTTTCCTTTGCCTACATAATTGTTTGAAGTATGGTAATTGGACTCCATCCAGATGCCACTGTCTCAAAATTACAAATATTTGTTGGTCTTGCTTTGTATATTTTCTCATTTGGTGGAAGCATTTCTTTGTTGGAGGGCTACTGCCCTATTGGTATGCAAAATATTGTCAGAAAGAATCATTCCAGTTTGGGGAATACCTTCTGAGCTACCTAGTGATTATGGGACTCATTTTACTAGATAAGTTGTTTAATCTATTTGCAAAATCTAGCCCATAATGCAACATTTCCATTGTGCCTATCACTTCCAATCCTCCAGGTTGGTAGAACAGACAAATGGCACAATAAAAACTCAGTTAGCTAAGTCAGCAAAGGCTTTTAACCTCCCTTGGCCAAAAGAACGCCTACTGGTCTTGCTTGAACTTAGATCCACTCCTTTTGGAAAACACTGTTTATCACCTTATGAAATAATAACAGAAATATCTGTGAGGTTGGACGAAGGCTTATAAAAGTGGACCTTAATCAAGGGGAAAATACATCATTATTGTCAAGGACTACTTAAAACTTCAAGAAATAATACAAAGCTGGTAACAAAATCTTTCCACAGTGAGATCCCAAGGGCTGAAGACTCCAAGGATCATAGATTACAACTAGGTGGCTTTGTTTATTGGAAAAGTCACCAACAAAAGGACTCCTTATAACACTTCTGGAAAGTACCTTAACAGGTACTTTTAACTTATTCTTGTGGTGAAAAATTAAAGGAAGTTTCTTCTTGGATTAACATGTCATACCCAAAATGAATGCTTGACCACATTCCTGATCACATTTGAACCTCTGAACCAATCTCTGACACCTGCCTGTTATTTTAGAAAACACCCAAGGATAAGCCATTCTCTAAAGCAACAACCAAAGTAAACATTCTTCCAGAGTCTCAGACCTGGCCAGTCCTCATGAACCCTGAAAAAACTCTCATTCTTACCTTACTTGGTACAGAATATGTTGCTGGAAACCCTGAACACTTTAACCAAGACCCAAGAGGTTGTTTGGGATTTATGGAATCTCCCTTGATACAATTTTCTAAATAAGTATGGTTATGAATTTCCTTGTTAAAATTAGAAAAATGTTTTACCTGCTCAATCTCCTTCTCATAATCTATATTTGCCTATACCACATTCCTTTTCTCTTCAAACCTGAAAACTTCTCCTGGTTCCCTGAAAACCTGACTGATTTCCCTGCCAGTAGAACCCAAATTATTTGGTATCACATATATCAGGATGAAATGAAGCCCACTGACTGGCACAGTTCCACTCTAAACATTCCGTGAGGTGACAACTTTTCAGGGTACCTCTATTATGAGGCTTTCATCAAGTATAATACCATCCAGAAATATTTACAAACAATGCTTCAGGATGATTATTGAGGGAGTCTAATCAGATAGTATATTGCATAACAATAGATATTGATGATGATAAGCTTAGACAATTTCCTGGCTATAACAGAAGAAATTTAGCTGCCTCCTATGTAAGCTTCCCTGGCATAACCAACCCAAAGGACCACCTGCCCTGTGCTTATGACTGAATTCTCTTATGTAGCACCAACTACACTGTCACTGCCCTTAAAGAACTATTTATGGGAGTCAGTTGTTGGACAGAAGTCCCTGACAGTGAAAATTCCACCCTAAGGCAAGGGCACCTCTGGCAAATCTTATGGAATACCCAGGCAAGGGCATGCTTAGGTACAACCTCCATTCATATGACAATTTTTTGGAATACCCAGTGGTTCTGAGTTGACTCCATTTATCCATATTGCACTGAAGCCATTAGTATACAATGACAGCAGCATTCCTTGTGGATACACAAAAATTGGCTATACAAAGACTTATACACGACCTCACTGGAGGAATTAAAAGTGGGCTAGGTCAAGATGAATTCACAACTATTGAAGAAGTGGATTCCTTAGAGAAAGATTCCCTATCAAAAATAGGCCATGTAGAAAGAATGCTATTCCAAGAAGGAAAGGTATGAGAAGCTGCCCTAAAGAATAATACAGCACTCATCAAATGGATAGAAGAGACGAGACAATCCATAAAATCATACTCCCAATTCCAAAGGTGGGAGCGGGCATGTACTCTAACCAAACAATCACTCATGCCCATGTTATTATTAATACAAAGGGCATCTGAGGTAGCTATGAAGCAATGGTCTACAATACTCAGTGTTGAAGCACCATCTAAACACCTATGGAAAATATATGGTCCCCCAAAGTTATGGAAACGTTTAGGTGGTAAATATGACCTCAGACATTGTATTCTTAACACTGAAAGCACAAAAGTTGAATAAGGCTCAAAGATATTCTGTAGTTCAAGTAGCAAGCATCGAGTTCATTGTAAATAGTACAAGGATACTCCCCATGGGAAACCAATTGGCTATTTTAGTTAATGAAAATGCATGGCATTCTATTTCCTTTTCAGACTGTGAAAATGGAAAAGAAGAATGGTTATGCCCTCAAACCACTTGGAACACTGATTTCTCCCAAATTTGGCCCCTAATATTCACCCCTATGGGACATAATATTTGGTATACAGGAAAGGGCCATTTTTGTTTGGAGGGATGACAAAAATGACACTGTAGAATTATACAGTTTCTCTTGTAACAAAACCTGCTTTTCCCTCCCAAATACTAATATATGATGCAAAGCAAAAGTGGTGGGAAAAATAGATTTATCAACTGTAAACAGTCCTATGACAATTTAGACATTGAAGACCAGATGTTTCTTGAATGTGAGTTACACCCTCTTCAGGGTGTTATACCTATGGAGACCAATTGTTCAGGAGAAAAATTAAATTTATTAGATTCTGATTTGGTGTTGGTCCTACAATCCTCAAATGAGATTTACCATGAGGTTCAAATGACCTTTGATAAGGAGTATAAACACATTGTAAGTCTGGTTAAAAAATACAATGATGCGTGCAGGAGATCTTTTGGCTGGTTATGTTGTTTACTGCCTTCTGATTCTACATATAACTTTTTGGACACCTAATGTTCAGCATTTTTATGATATTTATTGATATATTACCATTATCTATCTCTTATAAATGCTATTCCAGATACAGGAAAAAAAAAAACATAATCAAAGACCCAGATCATGATAACTCATAGAATAGAGCTGATCTAGGATGTTTTTCAGACTGAACCCTAGGCCTGACTTTCTCTGCCCCCTTAAACAATTGGCTATTTAATTATGTCTGACTACATCCTTCTGCTAAGATCCTACATTGCTAATATTGAAAATATCATCACCAATGCCAGATGATCAAATAGATAATTTTAGGAATAATTCTTTCTTTAGTACCCAAATTCTAGGACCTTCTGCTGGTTGTTGACCTGAATATACATTCCATGGAATGTTTTTGGGCCAAAAGGTGGAACTGAAGACTGAACTTTGACTTTTTTTCTTTTGCCCAAATTCCTTTCTAAGAGGTTTTCTGAATCTTACCTAAAAATGATAAAATCTCACTAAACAGATTTTATTAACACTGCATAATGTGGTTTACTTTCTGACCTGCTTCTGGTACAGCATAACATGACAGACCCCTTTTTCTTAACTCAAGCATCCTGGCAGACCCATATCTTAAATCAAGCATTCCTTTCTACTTACTCCAGGTCTTTGTGCAAAGCTTAACTTTTTCAACCAACTGCCAACTAATGAATCCCTAAAAGTCATATATGACTTGTAACTCCCCCTTCCAGATGGCCCATCTTTTGGGGCCAAACCAATATATAACGTCCATGTATTGATTTATAATTTTACCTGTAATTCCTGCCTCCATTAATATATAAAACCAAAGTGTAATCTGGCCACCTTGGGTATATTTTCTCAAGACCTTTTGAGAACTTGTTGCCCAGGATGCAGTAGCACACATTTAGCTCAGAATAAATCTCTTTAAATTATTTTATAGAGTTTGGGGTTTTGTGTTGACTGGTCCCACTCCCATGTGTAAACTGAACCAAATTGGTTATTCTCAATGGAAGTTATCATGCCTCAATGAGGGAAATCACATATAATAATATGGAGGAATATTGTGTGCAAAAATCATACAAGTGATTTGAAATACCTCCAACCTTGGGATGCATTTCCCCTTACACACATACATTCCTGGTTGAAAATCACTAGACTAGAGAAACCAGAAGCACTTTTTCACCTCGAAATTCCTGGTAGATAATGTTTACAAGCTTTGATAGAATTGTATGTCATTCAAATGCAGATTTGTAACACAAGAAAAATGTAGGAACATCCATGACTGACATTTCTATACAAGAAGATTTGAGTCCACTCTGATATATAAAAACAATTATTTCATTGAGTATGCTAATTATGAATTCATTTTATTAATGGTAATAATTAACAATGTTTATTATCAGTAACAAAATTCTTCTCATACATTTCACAACTCATTTTGATATATCAGTGAATATTAATAAAACTACTACCCTTTAACCTATATATTTCTAAAATTTTATAAATCTCTAGTGGTGAGAGTTTCAAGTTCCAGAATAGATCAATAATGTAAATATTTTTAAGTAGAGCACTGTCCTGGTGTATTCTAAAGCATTCTACATTGGCACTCCCTTAATTGATCTTTGCATTTCATTTTCTATAGCTGCCTTGGAATGAATTAATGAAGGTATACATTTTATGATCCATGTACTTTGTGACTTTTCCTCTTCGTTCCTGGATTTAAATCATAGTTTTGTTATTTGCTAGTTTTATGACTTTAAACAAGTATCTTTACTACAGTAACCTCAATTTCTTCATGGGAATAATATGGGAATATACATGTTCATCTGATTCTTGCTTGTTGTAAAGATTTAATGAGATAATTTATTAATTTTTATTCATACACTCTAAGGAGTTACATGGAAGAAAATGTGAGCTTGGCAGATAGAAAGTAAACTTTGGATGTCTATTTCAATGAAATAAGAACTAGGTATAACTAGCTAGGACCATAACTTTTCATCATTCCAAGTTGTATTAATTCAGGAATGAGAAATGACAGGAAACAGCAATGGATCTCAAAACAATTGAAGCTTAAATAAAATAGCTTTAAGTCAGACTATACTTAGTCATGGTTCTCAATTTTAGTTACATATTAAAATCACTGGAGGTGCTCTCTTCAGAGATATAAAACCAATTGGAGTTATGTATGTGTGTGTGTATATATATATAATGTGTGTGTATATATATACATATATATTCATATGCATGTATATCCATACATCACTTAATGATGGGAATATGTTCTGAGAAATGTGTCCTTAGGTGATTTCATCATTGTGAAAACATCACAGAGTGTACTTACACAAACCCAGATGGTATAGCCTACTACATGTATAGGCTATATAATATAGCCTATTGTTTCTGGGCTACAAATGTCTAAAGCATGTTACAGTATTAAATAATGTAGGAAACTGTAACACAGTGGTAAGTGTTTGCATATCTATGAATAAAATACCTAAACAATAGAAAAGGTACAGTAAAAATAAGGTATTATAATCTTATGGGACCACCACTTGTATATGAATCGTGTCATTAACTTAAACATAGTGATGCAGTGTATGGATATATATATATATATATGTATATATATATATATATATTAAAAAAATGGCTCATGCCATTAAGAAGGCTGAGAAGTCCCATGACAGGCCATCTGCAAGCTAGAACCCCTGGGATTCTGGTAGTGCAGCTCAGTCTAACTCCAAAAACCTTAGAACCAGAAAAGCTGATGGCGTAATTCTCAATCTGAAGCTGAAAGCTTAAGAACCAGTCATGGGAGGGAGATACTGGGGTATGTCCTGGAGCCTAAAGGCCAGAGATCCTGAAGTTTGATATCCAAAGATAGAAGAAGAATGTCCTAGCTCCAAAAAAGAGAGAAGTTATCTCCTTTTCTCTGACCATCTAGATTTTCTGCTATGTTATCTTCTAGAAGTTGTATAGTTTTGTGTTTTACATTTAGCTCTATAATGCATTTTGAATTAATTTCAAGATCTGAATCTGGATTCTTTCTTCTTTCTTTCTTTCTTTTTTTTTGGATGGGGATGCTCAGTTGTTTCATTATCATACATTAAAATGTCTACCTTTGGTCCATTGTATTGCCTTTGATCTTTTGTATTTGGAATACTTTTAATTAAAATAATTATTTTTTTCCCAGCTTTAATTTCCATGGCTTTGTGTAGAGTTGATATTTCTCATGGAGTTAATTTCTAGTTTTACTCTGACTGTGGTCTGAGAAGATACATGATATAATTTCTATTTTTTTTTAATTTGTTGAGCCATGTTTTGTGGCCTAAAATATGATCAATGTTGTAGAATGTTCCCTGTGCTGATGAGAAGAATGTATAATCAGTGGTTTGGGGCTAAAAGGTTCTGTAAATGCCTGTTAGGCCCATTTGATCCAGAGTCCCATTTCAGTCCAGTGTTTCTTTATTTATCTTCTGCTGGGAGGAACTTTCCAGTTCTGTCGGTGGCATCTTAAAGTTTCTGGTAATTATGATGTTGCTGTTTATGTCTTTGCTTACATCTAGTAGGGTTTGCTTTATGAACCTGAATCCTCCTGTGTTAGGTGTATAAATATTTAGGATTGTTATGTCTTCATGTTGAATTGCTCCCTTTACCATTATATAATGACCATCTTTGTCTTTCTTTACTATTGTTGATTTAAAGTCAATTTTATCTGATATGAGAATGGCTATGCCTGCTTTCTTTTAGTTTCCACTTGCAAGGAATATTTTCTTCCATCCTTTCAACTTGAGTCTGTATGATTTCTTGTGGGTTAAATATGTTTCCTGGAGACAGCAGATACTTGGCTTGTATTTTTTTATACATTCAGCCACCCTATGTCTCTTGAGTGGGGCATTCCGTCCATTCACATTGATTGATAGAATTGATGGGTTGGATGCTGTTCTGTTCATCCTACTGGGTAGTATGTTATTTCTTTATTTTACCTCTTACACTATTGTTTTCTATGAGCTCTGAGATTTAGCTTCTGGGTGATTTTATTCTGGTGGGTGACCACTGTGCAGATCCATGTATCATGTAGTTCTGAGTATTTCCTGCAGGGTAGGACTGGTCTTGAGAAATTCCCTCAGAGTTTGCTTGTCTGGAAAAGTATTTATTTCTCCCCTATATATGAAAGATAGTTTTTCAGGCTACAAAATTCTAGTATGGCAGCTGTTCTGTTTAAGAAGACTGAAGATGGGTCCCCAATCCATTCTGGTTTGTAAGGTCTCAGTTGAGAAGTCTGCAGTTAGCCTAATATATTTTCATTTGTAAGTTACTTGCTCTTTTCACCTTACAGCTTACAGCAGTTCTGCTTCATGTTGACTTCAGTCAATGTGTTGACTATGTGCCTTGGTGATTGCCTCTTTGTGATGAATTTCCCAGGTGTTCAATGAGATTCTTGTACCTGGATGTCTAAATCTCTAGCAAGATCAGGGAATTTTCCCTCAATTATTTCCTCAAATAAGTTTTCCAGGCCTTGTGCAATTTCTTCTTCATTCTCAGGGATGCCTATGATTCTTATATTTGGACATTTTATATAATCCAATATTTCTTGTAGGCTTTGTTCATTCCTCTTGGTTTTCTGTTCTTTATTTTTAACTAACTGAGTTAATTTGAAATAGTTGTCTTCAAGCTCTGAGGTTCTTTCTTCTGCCTGGTCCACTCTATTCTTAAAACTTTCCACTGTGTTTTGTATTTCCTGAAATGAATTTTTCATTTCCAGAAGTTCCATTTGATTTATTTTTAATATGTCAATCTCTTTAGTGAACTATTTATTCTTTTCCATTTATGTTTGTCATTTTTTATCTGTCATCTCAATATTTTAATTTTGGTTGATATCCATTGTCAGAGAGCTGTGTTCCCTTTTTGTGGGGATCTTTTCACTCCGATTTTTCATACTTCCAAAGTTGATTCCCAGATTTCTTTTCATTTGGACTAGCTGTTGATTCTTATTTTTGGATTTTCTTTTGTTTAGATGGGGCTTCCCCCATCACTCATACAGGTTTGTTTGTAGCATATGTTGTGTAAGAATCTTTGCATTTGCTTGTGGGTGCTTTGATGGTGATCTAGGTTCTGGATGGATGCCTTGGGTATGTCTATCATTGGTGTGGCAATTTTCTCAGTTTCTAGGTGTTTGTACATTGTAGCAATGCTGAGCTATATGAGTGGGCAGATTTCGTCTCTCTTTCAATGAGGAAGGATGGATGTCTTTGAAATTCTTTCTCATTCTCCAGCCCCGTGGCCCTCCTAACAGTGTGAATTGTATTGACACACGCAGTTTATACCCTGAGATAATAGGTAGTGCTTGTGGGTGAATTGCCACATAAATGTTTTCTATAATTAGATATATACCATGATGTTTTGTCCCTTTACCATTAATGGCCATCTTTGTCTTTCTTTACTATTGTCAATTTAAAGTCAATTTTATCTGATATGAGAATGCCTATGCCTGCTTTCCTTTGTATTGATATATGCATACTTTGTGAAATGATTACCCCACTCAAGATAATTAGCATATGCTTCACAACAGATAGTTACTATTTTTTTGTGTGTGGTGAGAATTCTTACATAAAATGGCTACTTATGAGGAGAAAAGATGGCGGAGTGGAGGTAACCTCCTGGATTCATGCTCTCAGAGAGGAAGCCATAGATCTCGACCTGACACAATGCAAGTGGATCGCTCCCCTGCAAGAACAGCAGTGGGAATCCACAGAGAATCAGCGTGGGACACAAAAAGTAAGAAAAAGATAAGGTGAATGGGAGATAAGATCACAAAAATCTGGAGAGTGTGAGACAAACAATAGAGTAGGGTGTTGGACAGCTGTGCCTGCCTCACCAGCCAGTGAGGTGGGATCAGTCCCACAGGAGAACATCTTGCTTCCCCGCTGACCTCCACACCCACTCAGTCAGGGATCTGCCTCAAGTTGGTGCAAAATCACCACAGGAGATGTGGCGCTCTGTGGAGAGGAAACATTAGTGGGAAGCATCTTGAACTCCCGAGCTCTATGCCAGGACTGCCCTTGGTGGGGGAGGGACTGGTCTGGGCTACTGCTGGAGGCAGTTAGGAGACAGTTAAACTGCCTCCACCACTCAGCAGGTCCAGATTGACAGGGATGAAAACTAATTAGGGGACTCTAACTTGGAAAATGCTGTGGGCTATTAGGTCCACTCAGGGTGGATCAGAAAGAATGAGAGCCCCTGCTGAACAGGTGTGAGATGGTGGGAGGGTGACATAAATGAGACAGGGGGGCATCTTGATGACACAGCCCCTGGTTGCGGCACCTGCCACCCCCTGAACATTCTCCCCCAGTGCTGGCGATCTACAGGCAGGCAGTTGCCATTTTAGGGGTCCACAGATTAGCCACTGTGGTGCGATAGGGTGCTGGGCAGCTCCCTCCCTTAGTCCATGGACTCTCTCTAGGAGCTCTGCCCTTGTGTGAACTCTGAGTGCTTACCCAGTAGCAAGAGATTAGAGCGTGGACCTTGCAGACATTGGGGTGTGGCAGACCATCACCGGTGGTATCTGCAGCACCTGGGGCACTGAGCAAACAGAGGCACAACCCCATCCCACTATCCAGTATCTTTCATGCAGAAAGAGGTAGAAACCACCTCTGGAGAGGGAGAGACAAGAAAAAGACACATTCTGTCTGCAACCAGTGTGAATCTTGACTGCAAATCAAAAGTCCTCAGCCCAGTGACTTAACTCGTCAAACCGCTTTTAGGTCAAACAATACCCTGGGGCTAGAACCACCATGAACAGCCCCCCAATAGTGGTAGAAGAATCCTGAACAACACATAAGAGGCTCCCTCTAGTGACAAAGGAAGCAACACACCTAGGCTGTTATGCAGCCTAGGAACAAAGCACAAGGCATGTTACTATCCAGACAAAAGCTGAAAGAAGAGAAGTAACCATTGATCCAGATGGGAAGGACTCAGCGAAAGAACTCTGGGAGTATAAAAAATCAAACGGAAATCATGCCCTCAAAGAGGAACACCAGCTCTCTAGCAATGGACATAAACCAGATTCAGAACATTAAAATGTCACAGGAAGAATTTCAAACATGGATTGTAACAAAGCTATATGCTATGCAAGAAAATATGGATAACCAATACAAAGAAACCACAAAAAATATCCAGGACTTGGAAGAAAAATTCACTAAAGAAATAGAAATATTAAAGAAAAATCAAAGCAAAGTCCTAGAAATGAAGAATTTATTCAGGGAGCTACAAAACATGGTGGAAAGCCTCAAGAGCAGGGTAGATCAAATAAGAAAGAAACTCAGAGATTGAAAATAACACTTTCCAATTAAATAAGTCAGTCACAGAGATGGAGCAAAGAAATAAGAGAAAAGACCAGAGTCTACAAGAAATGTGGGATTATGTGAAGAAGCCTAACGTGAGAGTTATCGGCATTCCTGAGGGTGAAGAAGATAATAAGCAAGGGTTGGATAAGCTATTTGAAGTTATAATTGAGGAAAATTTCCTAGGCCTTCCTAATCCAGGTTCAAGAAGCTCAAAGGACCCCTGGGAGATTCATTGCAAATAGGAAGACACCACATCACACAGTCATCATACTGACCAAAATATTCACTAAAGGGGATCTTCTTTGAGCTGTAGGGCAAAAGAAACAAGTAACATACAAAGGAAAGCCCATAGGAATAATGCCAGATTTCTCAACTGAAACCTTACAAGCAAGAAGAGGCTGGGGACCAATCCTCACTCCTCTGAAACTGAATAATGCCCAGCTTAGAATCTTATAACCAGGTAAGCTAAGTTTTGTATACAAAGGAGAAATTAAGACATTCTTAGATAAACAAAGACTGAAGGAATTCACCAAGACAAGACCAGCCCTCTAAGAAGTACCCAAAACAGAGTTACACATGGAGCAGCACAAGAAAAACCCACAAATGTAAAACTACTCAAGAGTTAAAGATCAAATGCCTGATACCACAATGGCTCAAGATAGAAAATATAGCCATGAAGTTATACCCAAGAGGATGAACAGAAATCTGCCCCAGTTATCAATTCTCTAAATAAATGTGAATGGTTTGAATTCCCCATTAAAGAGACATAGGCTGGCACAATGGATAAAAAAATCCAAGCCAAGTATCTGCTGTCTTCAGGAAACTCATCTAACCTGCAAAGATGCATTTAGACTGAAAATAAAAGGGTGGAAACTGGCATTTCCAGCAAATGGAAGCCAAAAGAAAGCTGGCAAGGCAGTTTTAATCTCCGATCACTTAGTTTTAAATCAACAAAAGTAATGAAATACAAAGATGGTCACTATGTACTGGTGAAGGGTACAATTCAACAAGAAGACATAACTATACTTAATGTATATGCACCCAACTTAGGTGCACCCAGATTCATAAAGCAAACCCTACTTGATCTGAATGATAGATAACAACACTTTAATAGTCAGAGATTTTAACACGCCACTGACAGTACAGGACAGATCCTCCAAACAAAAAATAAACAAAGAAATAATGGACTTAAATAGAATGCTAGAACAAATGGGCCTGAATGACATTTACAGGACAATCTATGCAAAATCCACTGAATGTATGTTCTTCTCATCAGCTCATGGGACATTCTCTAAGATTGATCATATCCTAGGACATAAAGCATGTCTTAACAAAATTAAAAAAAATATAAATTATACAGTGCATCTTCTCAGATCACAGCAGAATAAAAGTAGGAATTAACCCTAACAGAAATTCTAATTCCTACTCAAAGTCATGGAAGCTAAACAACCTTCTCCTGAATGATTATTTTATAAATGAAAAATCAAAAGATTCTTTGAATTAAATGACTAAGGAAACACAAGTTATCAACATCTGTGGAACAAAGCTAAAGAAGTCCTGGGGGGAAAATTTATTTCCATAAATGCCTATATCAAAAAGACAGAAACATACAAATAGACAACCTAATGAATAAACACAAAGAGCTGGAGAGAGAAGAACAGACAGACCCCAAAACCAGCAGAAGGAGTGAAATTAATAAGAGTAAATCAGAACTAAATGAAATGGACAAGAGAAAAAGTATATGGAAGATTAATAAAACAAAAAGTTGGTTCTTTGAAAAGAAACAAAATAGACACACCTCTGACTAGACTAACAAAGAGCAGAAAAGAAAAATCTCTAATAACCTCCATCAGGAACATGAAAGGAGAAATCACAACTGATCCCACAGAGATACAAGGTATCATCTGTGAATTTTTCAAAAACCTTTATGCACACAAACTGGAAATTGTGGAGGAAATGGACAAATTTTTAGAAACACACAGCCTCCCTAGGTTCAACCAGGAAGAAATAGAATTCCTGAATAGACAAATATCAAGAACTTAAATCAAAACAGCAATAAAAAACATTCCCAAAAAGAAAAGCCCTGGACCAGATGGGTTCACACCCCAAATCTACCACACCTACAAAGAAGAACTGGAGCCCTTCCTACAAAAATTTTTCTCCAACATCTAGAAGGATGGAATTCTCCCCAACAGATTTTATCAACCCAGCATTACTTTGATATCAAAACCAGAAAAGGATGCAACAAAAAAAGAAAACTACAGACCAATATCCCTTATGAATATAGAAGCAAAAATTCTCAATAAAATCCTAACAAATCCAATCCAAGTGCTTATCAAAAAAATAATCCATCAAGACCAAGTGGGCTTCATCCTAGAGATGCAGGATGGTTCAACATACGCAAATCTATAAATGTAATTCACAACATAAATAGAAGCAAAAATAAAGACGATATGATTTTCTCAATTGATGCAGAAAAAGCATTTAACAAAATTCAACACCCATTTATGATAAGAACGCTTAACAAAAAGCATAGATGGGGCCTATCTACAAATGATACAAGCCATATCTGACAAACCCACAGCTAACATCTTACTGGATGGGGAAAAATTGAAAGCCTTCCCACTTAGAACTGGAACCAGACAAGGCTGCCCACATCCCCATTACTTTTCAACATAGTACTGAAAGTCCTTGTGAGAGATATCAAGAAAGAGAGCAGAATCAAGGGTGTCCAAATAGGGACAGAAGAGATCAAACTATCATTCTTTGCTGATGATATAATATTTTATCTAAAAAACCACAAGGATTGAAACAAGAGACTCCTGGAATTGATAAATGAATTCAGTAAAGTCTCAAGATATAAAAATCAATACACACAAATGAGAGGCATTCATATATGCCAATAACAGTCAAACAGAGAACCAAATTAAGGACTCAATACCCTTCACAATAGCAACAACAAAAAAATAAAGTACCTAAAAATATATTTAACTAAGGAGGTAAAGGACCTCTACAGGGAGCACTATGAAACCCTGAGGAAGGAAACTGCAGAGCATGTAAATAGGTGGAAAACCATACCATGCTCATACATCAGTAGAATCAACATTGTTAAAATGTTTATACTACCCAACGTGATCTACAGATTCAATGCAATCCCTATTAAATTGCCAACATCATTTTTTCACAGATATAGAGAAAATAATTTTACATTTTGTATTGAATCAGAGAAGACCCCATTTAGAAAAAGCAATTTTAGGCAATAACAACAAAATGGGAGGTATTTCTTTACCAGACTTCCAACTATACTACAAGGTTGTGGTTATTAAATTTGCACAGTATTGGCACAAGTGCAGGGACACAGACCAGTGGAACAGACCAGAAAACCCAGATAAAAATGATCTTTATACAGCCATCTAATCTTTGACAAAGCAGAGAAAAACATACTCTGGGGAAAAGAATCTTTATTCAATAAACGGTGCTGGGAAAACTGGATAGCCACATATAGAAGACTGAAATAGGACCCACATCTTTCACCTCTCACAAAAATCAAATCACGGTGGATAACAGACTTAAACCTTAGGTGTGAAAGTATTAGAATTCTAGAAGAAAATGTGCGAAAGTCTCTTATAGACATCAGCCTAGGCAAAGAGTTTATGAAGTAGACCCCAAAGGCAATCACAGCAACAACAGAAATAAATAAATGGAACCTGATCAAATTAAAAAGCTTCTCCACAGCCAAAGAAACAGTCACAAGAGCAAACAGGCAACCTACAGAATGGGAAAAAATTTTTGCATGCTACACATCCGATAAAGGGCTGATAACTGGAATCTATTTAGAACTGAGGAAAATCAGCAAGAAAAAATCAAACAACCCTATCAAAATGTGGGCCAAGGACATGAATAGAAGTTTTTCAAAAGAAGACAGAAGAATGGCCAACAAACATATGAAAAAATGCTCAACACCTCTAATCATCAGGGAAATGCAAATCAAAACCACAATGAGATATCACTTAACTCCAGTGAGAATGGTCTTTATCAAAAAGTCCCAAAACAATACATGTTGGCATGGATGTGGGGAGACAGGAACACTCCTACACTGCTGGTGGGACTGCAAACCAGTGCAACGCCTGTAGAAAGCAATATGGAGATAACTTAAACAGATAAAAGTAGCCCTACCTTTCGATCCAGCAATTCCATTATTGGGCATCTACCGAAAAGAACAAAAGACATTCTATAAAAAAGACATCTGCACCTGAATGTTTATAGCAGCACCATTCACAATCACAAAAATATGGAAACAACCCAATTGCCCATCAACACATGAGTTCATTAGTAAAATGTGATATATGTTTACCACGGAGTATTACTCACCTATAAGAAATAACAGTGATTTAGAATCTCTTATGTTCTCCTGGACAGAGTTGGAACCCATTCTACTAAGTGAAGTATCCCAAGAATGGAAAAATAAGCACCACATGTACTCACCAGCAAATTGGTTTCCCTGATCATCACCTAAGTGTACATTTGGAAATAGCACCAACTGGGTGTCAAGCAGATGTGGGGGGGAGGGGATGGGCGTATACCTACATAATGAGTGTGATGCGCACTGTCTGGGGAATGGACACGCTTAAAGCTCTGACTCCGGGAGCTGGGGGGCATCGGCAATATACACAACCTAAACATTTTTACCTGCATAATATGATGAAATTTAAAAAATCTTAAAAAAAGAAAATTAATAAATAAAATGGCTACTTTGATATAGCCCTCATTCAACAGGGATGGTGTCCTTTTGCTACTGAGCATAACTATTGGCTGAAATAACCAATTATCCTGTGATTATTATTATGTTTTTGAGTTAATACTCCTGTGGTTTTTCCATTCATTTTGCCTACAAAAGGAAAAAAGTGAAGACTATAGTTGGGATGGTTTAACATGAGAACCTGGATGAGAACCTGTTTCAAATCCTCTGTGTTGTTTTTCCCTTTCTTCCCAGCAAATTGGTTCTAGTTGTGTCTGTTTTAGTTTTTTGTATAAGAGCTGAACTATTAATGAGCAATTTGGAATCCAAGTTCTGCAATAGTCTGTTAATCCTAAGAATCTTCTTAATTGTCTTTTCGTTTTGGTTATGAAAAAAGTCATGATGGCCAAGATTCTATCAGGGTTTATTAGTAATCTTGTCAGGGATACTATCTTCTAATCACTTAAATTGAAAATGACAAACTTGCAATTTATCTCTGGACACCTTGTGTTCCTTTAGAGAAAGCTGCTCTAAAAGGCACACAGTGTCTTCTCTGCATACTGTCAGGGAGGATGAACACAACAACAAATTATCTACATACTAAATTAGGATAAATCAATGTTGACATGAGATATCATCTAAATCTGCTTTTTAAATTTCTAAGTGTTATGGGGATACAAATATTTTCATTAAATAGATCACTTTTATAATGTTTGAATCATGGTTATAAGTGTGTTATAATGTGCCCATCACCCAGAAAGCATTCAGTGTACTTGTTAGTTATGCTTTTGCCCATCCCCTCCTCCCTTCCTCCTGCTTGATTTCCATTGAATTTTAATTACCTCTATGCACATGTGTGCTTAGAGGTTAGTTCCAATTTAATAGTGAGTACATGTGGTGTGTGTTTTCCCATTCTTTAGATACCTCACTTAGGATAATGATCTCTAGTTCCATCAGTATGGTTGCAAAAAGCATTAAGTCATCCTTCTTCATGGCTGAGTAGTACTCCATTGTATACATATGCCACATTTTTTAATCCACTCATAAATTGATGAGCACTTGGGTTGATTCCACATCTTTACAATTGTGAACTTTGCTACAATAAGCATTCACACACAGGTGCCTTTTTGATAATATGGTTTATTTTCCTTTAGAAAAATACCCAATAGTGGGACTGTTGGATCAAATGATACGTCTACTTTTATTTCTTTGAGGAATCTACATACAGTTGTCCATAGAGGTTGTACTAATTAGCAGTCCCACCAAGAGTGTATAAGCATTCCTTACTCACTGCATTCATGTCAGTATCTATTAGTTTTGGACTTTTTAATAAAGGCTATTCTGACTGAGGTAAGGTGATAGCTCATTGTGGTTTTAATTTGCATTTCCCTGATGATTAATGGCTTTGAGCATTTTTTCATCCATTCATTTGCTATTTGTCTATCTTCTTTTGAGAAGCTTCTGTTCATGTCTTTTGTCCACTATTTATGGGATTGTTTGATTTTTTTTCTTGCTGATTTGCCTGATTTGATTTTAGATTCTGTTTATTAGTCCTTTACCAGATGTATAGCTTGCAAATATTTTCTCCCATTCCGTAGGTTCTCTATTTTCTCTGTTAATTATTTCCTTCATTGTGTAGTAGCCTTTTAATTTAGTCAAGTCCCATTTACTTATTTTTGTTGTTTCTGTGATTGCCATTGGTGATTTCCTCATAAATTCTTCGCCTCGGCCAGTATCTCAGCAATTTTTCCAACATTTTCTTCTAGAATTCTTATGTTTTTATGCCTTTCATTTAAGTCCTATGTCCATCTTAAATTAGGTTTTTTAACATGTGAGAGATGTGGATCCTGTTTCATTCTTCTGCATGTGGCTATATGATTTTTCCAGCACCATTTATTGCATAGGGCTTCTTTTTCCCAGCATCCATTTTTGTCTGCTTTGTCAAAGATCAGTTGGCTTTATGTGGATGACTTTATATCTAGGTTTTTTGCTCTGTTCCATTGATCTAAATCTCTATTTTTATGCCAATACCATGCTGATTCTGTTATCATAGCCTTATACTGTATTTTGAAGTCCAATAATGTGGTGATTCCCAATTTGTTGCTTTTGCTTAAGATTGCTTTGGATTTTCTGGCTCTTTTATGGTTCTGCAATTTGTTCTTTGAAGAGAGAAGCAAAATTGTTAGACCTCTTGCTAGATTAACCAGGAATGGAAGAGAAAGGACTCAAGTAAACTCAGAAATGAAAAAGGGATATTAATATTATAACTGATACCATAGAAATACAAAATATCATCTGTTAATACTATGAAAATCTCTATGCACATAAACTTGATAATATAGAGGAAATGGACAAATTTCTGGAAACACAGAACAATCTAAGACTTATAAAGAAAAAGAACTCCTGAACAGATCAATAACGAGCAATGAGATTGAAGCATCAATAAAAGAAATCTTCCAACAAAAAATGCCCCAGAACAGATGGATTCACAGCTGAATTTTAATAGACCTACAAAGAAGATTTAATACCCTTTCCTGCAGAAATTATTCCATGGCATTGAAAGGAGGGAATCCTCCCCAACTCCTATGAAACCAGTATCACCATCATAACAAATCCTGGAAAAAGCACAGCAGAAAAAGAAAACCACAGACCAATAAGTCTTATTAATATAGATGCAAAAATCCTGAATAAAATACTAGCAAACTTAATTCAATAGCATATCAAAAAATAATACACCATGACCATGTGGGCTTCATCCCAGGGATGCAAGAATGGTTCAGCATACATAAATAAATAAATGTGATTCAACACATAAACAGAAGCAAAAACAATGGCCATATGATCATGTAAATCTTATTTTAATATTTGAGAAAAATAAGTAAGACTTTTGGAATAAACCTGGGTCAAGACTGTCCTTGTATATTGGTGATCTTCCTAAATGAAGGTAAACACATATTGGCTATTCTTCTCTACAGGTCTGCTAAAGAAAGCACTACCTAAATTAATGACAGAGAGATGACTGATGGTGATAAGAATATCAGACAAGTTGTGGGGGTTAGGGACAAAGAAATGTCTAGTAATTACTATTTTATTTATGCGTCTTAATTCCTGAATGAATCTTTGGCTTTTTTCATTTTTTTTTTTTTTTTTTTTACTGGCAAGATTGGTGTATTGCAATGGCTGGTGCAAGGTACCATGAGACCCTTTTCTTAGTCCTTAATGATTGGTTTGATTCCAATAAGGCTTCAGGTCCACAGGGATATTGCTCAATGTTTGGCAGGCATTTAGATTTATCTATGGTTATCTATGTAGGGATTGCTGATTAATTCTTCCAATATCTGTGGAAGAATTTGCCCATAAAGTATCTGGTACTCTGGATAAGAAAAGCTATAATTCCCCCTATTCAAAATCTAGATTAACTTTAGCAAGCATAACATTACATGTTGGGTTTTGTAAGTTTTTGTATCTCCTAAATTGTGAATAATTTTTCCCTTGTGTGAATGTGAGATGTGGGCATTATGGGTCTCTAAGAAATCCTATGCCAGCAGACGTTTCAGTGTCCTATCTATTATAAAATATATGATGCCCTATAAGTTCTGCTAATTGAAATGGAAGGGGATTACATTTAAAAGCTATAATTGGGGAGTTTGGAACTGTTACCATTTGAATTTTTGCTTACTCTGAGGGAGAGGGATTTTAATCAATGTAAGGTTGAGGAGCGGATAGTGAAATGCCAGTGTGTACAAAGGCTCTGGTGTCTTTCCTATTTACGAGTTTATATATTTCTTCCGAAATATTTGTTAGCCATAGAGGGAAAACTCTATTTCCTCAGAGCATCCTTATTCTGATTTTAGAGTTCTTTTGGAACCTTCCTCTGGGGGCTTCAACCCCCTTTGTGCAAGTAAACATTTAAATTTCTTGCAATTCTTTTAAAGAAGTCCTTTCTTTTTGGGGTAGTGGCAAATTGCATCCTCTTTGGCTTGTTGCAATATCTTGGGGTAACAGAATCCCTTTGACCCTCCAATTTGGTTACTAAGTTGCTTTAGTTATAAACTCATAATCTTAGAAGATGTTTCCTTTTTTTCTGAATGATCATTTGTGACAATTGGTCAGCAAAGGTAGCTAGGTTGCTAGTGGGAAGAGAAGACAAAGCCACATCATTTCTCTTTATCAAGGCCACTAATTCTAATTCATCATTTAAGCTTTGTACAAATTCAGAATTTAGCAAAGTTTCACTTTTACCATGCTTAAAGTTTTTAGAAGGTATCCCTAAATGTTGCTTAAATGTTTTTTTTAAACCTGATATAAAAATCATGTATGGATTTTGAGGGCATAATTTACATTGTGGTACTTTTGCCCAATCTATAATTTTGGGAAATATCTGTGGTAAATTCTCACAGAGGTGGCTGCAAAGTTCCCTACATTTTTCTCTCCCATTTGCAACTATTTTGACAAAATCTTCCTAAGGCTGCTTTGATTCCACTACCCTAAACCATTTTTGGACTTTTTGGGTGGTCCAGTAACACAATTTGCTGATACAGGTCAGAAAATCCTGTATCATGACTTAAGTGTTAATTGGAATTACTTGGCAAACCCAAGGGGGACTTCAGTTTGGTTGGGGAATCCAGATACCAGGGTCCTTAATTCTGATTTGGTCCAGGGTGTATACACTATGCTAAGATCCCCTTTCCTGGTGGGCTTTATTCTGAAAGGATCAACTGCTATTTTTATCTTCTCCTCTAGTTATTTCTGATGATTTTGAAGTTTGAGGTGAGGATATAGGGGAAGGAGCAGGAGGAAAAATGAAATCGTCCAGACAGAGATACTCAGAGAGCAAATGATTAGGAGGAGCAGAAGGAGAGACAGTTTCTGGCACATTCCAGGTTTTAGAAGTGGCTTGTGCTAATTTCTTTAATTATGAGACAGTCTCAAATATTTTCTCATTAACTTACTGGAAGGAGGCAAAATTTATCAATTTCTCTTTTGGATGATTCTAGGTGGCAGCTATAGTGTAGCCCCCATTGATTTTCCTCAATTTGCAAACCTAATTTCTCTAATTTAGCATGCAAGAAAATCAATTTGGGAATATCAAAAGTTCCTCATTAGCTTGCAGTCCTACCAGCAGTGTATGAGTGTTCCTATCTCTTCACATCCATGCCAACATTTATTGTTCTGGGACTTATTGATAAAGGCCCTTTTCACTGGAGATAAGTGGTATCTCATTGTGATTTTGATTTGCATTTCCCTGATGATTAGAGATGTTGAGCATTTTTTCATATGCTTGTTGGCCAGTCTTCTGTGTTCCTTTGAAAAGTTTCTGTTCATGTCCTTTGCCCACATTTTGATAGGGTTGTTTGATTTTTTTCTTGCTGATTTTCCTGAGTTCTAAATAGATTACAGTTATCAGCCCTTTATCAGATGTGTAGCATGCAAATTTTTTTTCCTATTCTGTAGGTTGTCTGTTTGCTCTCGTGACAGTTTCTTTGGATGTGCAGAAGCTTTTTAATTTGGTCATGTCCCATTTATTTATTTCTGTTGTTGTTGTGATTGCCTTTGGGGTCTTCTTAATAAATTCCTTGCCTAGGCCAATGTCTATAAGAATTTTTCCCACATTTTCTTCTAGAATTCTAATAGTTTCACACCTTGTCTGTTATCCACTGTGATTTTATTTTTGGGAGAGGTGAAAGATGTGGGTCCTGTTTCAGTTTTCTACATGTGGCTATCCAGTTTTACAGCACCATTTATTGAATGAGGATTCTTTTCCCCAGTGTATGTTTTTGTCTGCTATGTCAAAGATTAGATGGCTATATGAGGATGGTTTTATATCTGGATTCTCAGTTCTGTTCCACTGGTCTGTGTCCCTGTTCTTGTGCCAGTACCAAGCTGATTTAATAACCACAGCCTTGTAGTATAGTTTGAAGGCTGGCAAATTAATACTTCCTATTTTGTTCTCATTGCCTAAAATTGCTTTTGCTAAACAGGGTCTTCTCTGGTTCCATACAAAGCGTAAAATTATTTTTTCTATATCTGTGAAAAATGATGTTGGCAATTTAATAGGGATTGCATTCAATCTGTAGATCACTTTGGGTAGTATACACATTTTAACAATGTTGATTCTGCCATCCCATGAGCATGGTATTGTTTTCCACTTGTTTACATGCTCTGCTATTTTCTTCTTTTGTGTTTCATAGTTCTCCCTGTATAGGTCTTTTACCTCCTTAGTTAAATATATATATATATAAATAAATAAATATAAGTAAATATATAATTATTTTAATATATTAAATTATTCTCTTTTTGCTATTGTGAAAGATATTGAGTCTTTGATTCGGTTCTCAGTTTGACTGTTATTGGCGTATATGAATGCTTCTGATTTGTGCTAGTGCAACCTCTGTGGGAAGCAATATGTAGATACCTTAAACAGATACAAGTAGACCTACCATTTGATCCAGAAATCCTATTATTGTTCATCTACCCTAAAGAATAAAAAACATTGTATAAAAAAGACATCTGCACTTGAATGTTTATAGCAGCAGAATTCACAATTGCAAGGATGTGGAAACAACCCAAGTGCCCATCAATACATGAGTAGATTAATAAAATGTGGTATACGTATACCATGGAGTACTACTCAGCTATAAGAAACAATGGTGATATAGCACCTCTTGTATTTTCCTGGATAGAACTGGAAGTCATTCTACTAAGTGAAGTATGCCAAGAATGGAAAAATAATCACTACATGTACTCAACACCAAATTGGTTTCACTGATCGACACCTAAGAGCACATATAGGAATAACATTAATTGGGTGTCGGGCAGATGGGAGTGGTGGAGGGGATGTGGGTATACATACATAATGTGTTTGATGCGCACCATTTAGGGGATGCACACACTTGAAGCTCTGACTTGGCAGAGGTGAGGCAAGGACAATATACGTAACCTAAACTTTTGTACCACCATAATATGCTGAAATAAAAAAAAAAGTCCCTCATTTTGGAAACCTTACACGTGGGTCACCTAGGGCATCCTTAGTAACATCTTCCCATTTACACAAATACTTGCAAGTAGAGGCATGATAATTATCAAACATAAAACCAGCTGGGGTGCCCAAAGGTGGTTGTTCTTCTTGCCTTTCCTTACTTTTAGGTGATTTCCTTTACCATTTTTCTTTAGAAGAGGGAATTAAACTGTGGTGTAGGGTTTAGTGTAGTAGATCAGAGTGTGCTGATTGTGGACTGGACTCCACAGTTTTACCACTGATTCATTCCCACCTTCTTATGTGTCTCTGTTTCTCTCTTCAGAGGTCTACTACCTCTGAGAGGGCTTAAAACACCAAATGATTGGCTCTTACATGCATTTCCTGGACAAGCTTTCTTTTAATTAATTTTGTTGGAGGCTTACCTGTAGGACCACTTCATGTCTCAACAGTTGCCCCAGATGTTCCCACCTAGGCTCCTGGTCACCCAGGGGCAACTTTTGGTTCAGAGGAGTAAAATGCCCTTTCTCTTTGGTGATAGGAACCCAGTCTCTCATTTATTTATGAAAATGAGAGTTTGATTCCTTGCAAAAATTTGCAGACAAGCCAATTGAGATTAATTTTGAGAGGAAAAGACAATGGAGAAGGCTCATTAGAATGCACTTCCAAATCAAATTTGGATTTCAAAGAACTTCCTGGGAAAATAACCAACAGCTGAGCGCAAACTAGGTCTGTCAACCAAGAGTGAGAGGTCCAGGGCTCAGGAGGACTTGCCAAATTCAATCTGAAGAGAGATTAAAAGTTGGGGTTTGTCAATGGGCATGTGCTGGTACCTTAGCTCTGGGTATAGAACACTTTTTCAGGGGGGTCCTAAGTCTTCTTTGAGCCCCATGTTGGGTGTCAGGAATTACTGATGGAAAAACTCAAACTCTGTAAAATAATTTAAAGAGGTTTTGTCCTGAGCCAAATGTGTGCAATCGTGGCCCAGGGAACAAGTTCTCAAGAGGTCTTAAGAAAATGTACCTGAGGCAACCAGATTACAGTTTGGCTTTATATATTTATGGCGGCAGAAGTTATATTAATTGGTAAAATCGTAAATCAGTATATGGAAGTATACATTGGTTTGGCCTGAAAAGGTGGGACATCTCAAAGTTGGAGTTTACAAGTCATAGGTAAATTTTAGAGATTCTTTAGTTGCCAACTGGTTAAAAGAGTTAAGGTTTGTCTAAAGACCTGGAGTCAGTAGAAATGAATGCTTGAATTAATATAAAAGGGTCTTCTGTTATGTGATGTTATAACAGAATCAGGTTGAAAGTAAATCATATTATACCAGGTTAATAGAACACATTTTGAGATTTTATCATTTCTAGGTGTGACTCACTAGTCCTCTTAGAAAGGAATTTGTGCAAAATAAAAAAGGTCAAGAAAAAAGGCGAGAGTTCAGTCCTAAGACCATATGCAAAGCCATAAACCAATTTAATGTCAAAGACAGAACTCAAGTCAGATGCCATCCAGAATTATTTTTGCAATACCAACTATTCTAGTAAAACACAAACTACCATGAAAGGATAGCATATCTTTTATGTCAGAGTAAGAATGAACTTGAATGAATTACTTTAGATTCAGAAAAATGAGCATGTACATTTTTAGTATATGCCAAGAAAAAGTATTAATAAAAGGTGTACGTAAGAAAAGAGCAAAGAAAGCCAAGAAAAGAAGCTTTACATTCTTCTCTATCTTACCTAGATTCTTCTCTATATTCAGGTGTGGATTTTGGTCTGTCAGTTTATTGTTATTTGGAGGCAGATTCCCACTGTGACTCTCAGTTACTTTTCCAAGAAAAAAAAAAAAAAAGAAAAATACGTAATAGAATATCTACCTCTATAGTGGAATTCTAGATATTCATTAAAACCTATAATACAAAGATATTGGAAATTTAAATTTAAAAGGCAAGTGATTCACTGGGTGCTTAAATGTATTTCTTTTCAAAAAGGCTGAAGATCTTAATCTCTGTTTTAGCCCAAGGAGATTGTGACAGTTGTTTTACTAAGCACTTTTGTTTTTAATGAGTGATAGTAAATAGTCACATAAAAATGTATGCAAATAGTTGTGCTTATTTTATTATTTCCCTGAGCTACAGAACTTCTTGCACCTTCCTTTGCAAATGTCTTTATGTTTATGATTTCATTACAATAAAAGGCATGGTTGTTCTTCCTCCTCTATAGATTGGACTTGCAAGCCTCCTTTGAGCTGCCTGTGTTGTAATGCACTAAGGTGAGACGTCTGCCTTGCACATAGAGGTGAACCATCAAAATTCATAGATAATTGAAATAGAAATATTCCTGCAAACTGCCTCAGTGTAGCAAGTCTGCCAAATTGCCCAAGCAGTGGGTTTTCATGTAGTCAGTATTTAATAAGTGCAGTACTTTAGGGAAAGGGAAATACATAATCAATTTCAAAGGTAGTAAGCTAAGCATGATAGTTATTTTGCCCCAAATAGCTTTTCAAATTACTTCATAGACTTGAGGATGGCACCATTTTCCTATAATGTTCTGATTTTCTAATTTCCTATAATGTTCTGATTTTTTAAACCTAATGTTCTGATTTTCTAATTAAAAATAGTGAGTAGTCATTTGAAGGATTTACCACCCAAAATATCTCTGTGGATATATAACACATATTAATATAATATATTATATTAATATATAATTATTATATAAAATATAATACTATATATTATATATTCATATAATCCATATAATATATAGTTTTACCCTCTGCTGGGGAGTTTTCTATATTTTTCACTCTATTCCTTGCATGCCTCTCTTGTACTCTCTACCTTCCCTCCAAATTTAATCTAGCAAACTTTGGTATTTGGTAGATGCTAAATAAATTTTTACTAGCTGAGGAGAAGAAAAAAAGAAAGGTAAGGAGGGGAAAAAAATCCCTTTCTTATTATAAGTTTATAAAATTACTATTAGCATTTTATATATAAAAACTCATGGATTTATTATATAAAATTAATGTAATATTCAATAATATAATTATTCCTACAGAAAATCATTATCATTAATGTCACAATCACAACCGATGCCACAGAGATACATGATATCATCTATGAATTCTACAAAAATCTTTATGCACACGAATTGGAAAATGAGGAGGAAATGGACAAATTTTTAGATACACACAGCCTTCCCAGGCTCAACCAGGAAGAAATAGAATTCCTGAATAGAGCAATATCAAGAACTGAAATCAAAACAGCAATAAAAATCCTTCCCAAAAAGAAAAGCCCTGGACCAGATGGGTTCACACCGGAATTTTACCATACCTACAAATAAGAACTGGCGCCCATCCTACATAAACTATTCTCCAACATGGAGAAGGATGGAATTCTCCCCAACACATTTTACCAAGCCAAGGTAACTTTGATACCAAAACCAGGAAAGGATGCAACAAAAAAAGAAAACTACAGATCAATATCCCTTATGAATATAGATGCAAAAATTCTCAATAAAATCCTAGCAAATAGAATTCAAGTGCTTATCAAAAAAAATCCATCACGACCAAGTGGGCTTCATTGCACAGACGCATGGATGATTTAACATATGCAAATCTATAAATGTAATTCACCACATAAATAGAAGCAAAAATAGAGATCATATGATCCTCTCAATAGATGCAGAAAAAGCATTTGACAACATTCAACACCCTTTTATGATAAGAACACTTAACAAAGTAGGCATAGATGGGGTCTATCTAAAAATGATACAAGCCATATATTGCAAACCCACAGCCAACATAATACTGAATGGGGAAAAATAGAAAGCATTCCCACTCAGAACTGGAACCAGACAAGGCTGCCCACTGTCCCCATTACTTTTCAACATAGTATTGGAAGTCCTTGTGAGAGCTATTAGGCAAGAGAGCAGAATCAAGGGAGTCCAAATAGGGACAGAAGTGATCAAACTCTCACTCTTTGCTGATGATATGATGTTATATCTAGAAAACCCCAAGGATTCAACCAAGAGACTCCTGGAATTGATCAATGAACTCAGTAAAGTCTCGGGATACAAAATCAATACACACAAATCAGAGGCATTCATATATGCCAATAACAGTCAAAGAGAGAACCAAATTAAGGACTCGATTCCCTTCAGAATACCAACAAAGAAAATAAAATACCTAGGAATATATTTAACTAAGGAGGTAAAGGACCTCTATAGGGAGAACTATGAAACATTGAGGAAGGAAATTGCAGAGCATGTAAATAGGTGGAAAACCATACCATGCTCATGGATCAGAAGAATCAACATTGTTAAAATGTCTATACTACCCAAAGTGATCTACAGATTCAATGCAATCCCTATATAAATCACCAACATCATTTTTCACAGATATAGAAAAAATAAATTTATGCTCTGTATGGAATCAGAGAAGACCCCATATAGCAAAAGCAATTTTAAGCAATAAAAACAAAATGGGAGGTATTAATTTGCCAGACTTCAAACTATACTACAAGGCTGTGATTATTAAAACTGCTTGGTATTGGCACAAGTGCAGGGACACAGACCAGTG
>MPIZ01001317.1:186016-196415 GCA_003258685.1 Prolemur simus | reverse complement strand
ATAGCAAAAGCAATTTTAAGCAATAAAAACAAAATGGGAGGTATTAATTTGCCAGACTTCAAACTATACTACAAGGCTGTGATTATTAAAACTGCTTGGTATTGGCACAAGTGCAGGGACACAGACCAGTGGAACAGAACAGAAAATCCAAATATAAAACCATCCTCATATAGCCATCGAATCTTTGACAAAGCAGACAAAAACATACTCTGGGGACAAGAATCCCTATTAAATAAATGGTGCTGGGAAAACTGGATAGCCACACATAGAAGACTGAAACAGGACCCACAGATTTCACCTCTCCAAAAAATCAAAACACATTGGATAACAGAATTAAACCTAAGGCGTGAAACGATTAGAATTCTAGAATAAAATGTAGGAAAGACTCTTACAGACATTGGTCTAGGCAAAGAATTTATGAAGAAGACCCCTAATGCAATCACAGCAGCAACAAAAATAAATAAATGGGACCTGATTAGATTAAAAAGCTTCTGCACAGCCAAAGAAGCAGTCATGGGAGTAAACAGACAAGCTATAGAATGGGAAAATATTTTCGCATACTACACATCAGATAAAGGACTGATAAAAAGAATTTATTTAGAACTCAGGAAAATCAGTAAGAAAAAATCGAACAACCCTATCAAAAAGTGCGTAAAGGACATGAATAGGAATTTTTCAAACGAAGATATAAGAATGGCTAGCAAACATATGGAAAAATGCTCAACGTCTCTAATCATCAGGGAAATGCAAATCAAAACCACAATGAGATATCACTTGACTCCAGTGAGAATGGCCTTTATCAAAAAGTCCCAAAACAATGCATTTTGGCGTGGATGCGGAGACACAGGAACACTCATACACTGCTGGTGGGACTGCAATCTAGTGCAACCCCTGTGGAAAGCAATATGGAGATAACTTAAACAGAAAAAAGTAGACCTACCATTCGATCCAGCAATTCCATTATTGGGCATCTACCCAAAAGAACAAAAGTCATTCTATAAAAAAGACACCTGCACCCAAATGTTTATAGCAGCACAATTCACAATCACAAAGATGTGGAAACAACCCAAATGCCCATCAATTCATGAGTGGATTAATAAAATGTGGTATATGTATACCATGGAGTATTACTCAGCTATAGGAAATAACAGTGATATAGAATCTCTTTTGTTCTCCTGGAGCGAGTTGGAACCCATTCTATTAAGTGAAGTATCCCAAGAATGGAAAAATAAGCACCACATGTACTCACCAGCAGATTGGTTTCCCTGATCATCATCTAGGTGAACATTTGGGAATAACACCAATTGGGTATCGGACAGAGGTGGGGGGAGGGGATGGGTGTATACCTACATGATGGGTGCGATGTGCACTGTCTGGGGAATGGACACGCTTGAAGTTCTGCTTCGGGGGGATGGAGGGGACATGGGCAATATATATAACCTGAACTTTTGTACCCCCATAATAAGCTGAAATAAAAAAATAAAAATAAAATAAAAAATAAAGTGGGATTACCAAATTTAAAATATATATTAGCAATCAATAATTGTTTGTTATTATGTTTAATTTTTTAACCTTTTAAAACAATAATTTCAGAATTATAGGAGTGTTGCAAAATATTACAAGATGCACCATATTCCCTTCTTCTAGAGTCATCAAATGTTAATATTTTATTCTGTTTGTGTTATTCTTCTCTCTCTTTATGTTTATATGTGTTTGCATATATATTTGTGTGCATCCACACACACATGTGAGAGTGTGTTTGTGTGTATTGATATTTCTTCAGAACCATCTGAGAATAAGTTGCAGATATGTTGGCCTTTTTCCTTTAAACGTTTCACTGTACATTTTCTAAAACCAAAAATGATTTACTTATATAATAGCAATGAAATTACCAAAATAAGGATGTTAACAATAATACATTCTATTGATAAATAAGTAAATAAAAACTAAAGCAGTAAGTGGGGAAGAAGGGATTTTTTTCTTATAGTAGAATTCCACCTAATAAATGCAGAAGGAATAATAGAATCCCTAGACAATCGCCATTTGGCAACCACCTCAGGCAAGAATTACCAATGGATAATAAAATATTGAGTGAAAGTATAATGAGTTGTATATAGGAAAAACAAAATTCACCTATTCTACTCTCAGTACAGAGCACTTCACTTCTGACACCAGGTGTGTGTGGTTTTTTAAACTTATCAAGCAATTTTCTGTCACGAGCTGGTTGTCCTACAATTCAATTCAATTCTGACAAACAACCAGAGTTAGCACAGAACCCACAGGTCCCACAAGACTGCCCCTAACTTCTGATGCTAAACATAAGTACAGATTGTTACCTGTGCTTCTGTCCTACTGGCTATAAACTGGTGCTTCTCATGATGCCCTCATCAGGCTTTGTCATTTGCTTGAGTGGCTCACAGAACTTGGGATAGTGCTTCACTTGCCATTACCTGTTTCTCATAAAAAGATAAAATGCAGAACCAGCCAGAAGGAAGAGATTCATAGGACAAGGCATAGGGGAAGGAGAACAGAACTTCCATGCCATCTAAGGACATGCCACTCTCCACATATTCTACAACCCAGAGGCTCTCCAAACCTTATCCTTTTCGGGTTTTATTAAATATTCATTACATAGGCATGGTTGATTAAATCATTGGCAATTGGTGATTGGCTCAGCCTTCAGCTCCTCTTCCCTCCCTGGAGGTTGGGGTGGGGAGTCTCCATCCTGAGGCCATCCAGGAGCCCCCAGCCATCAATAATCTTATTAGAATACAAAATGACACATCACTTCAGATATCACAAGAATTTTAGAAGCTGTGTGTCAGAAAACAGACACAGAGACCAAATAGATATTTCTTATTATATCCAATGAAAAACAGGATTTTCACATGGTCTCAAAGTATCTCTGCATAATATACTTACTAGTAATAAAGGTAAAAATAATAACTACAGTGGAGAACCCTGACAAAAATCACTTTAACCAAATGATGAGATTTACTGTCATTAGTAATAGATAATGTAAGATAGCATGTGTCCCCTATACAATACACTGAGAAGGACACTCCATCACTTCTGTGATATTACTGCCAAAATTATATAATCTGTATCTCATCATGAAGAATCTTCAGACAATCCCATATTGAAGGACTTTTACAAAACTAACCAGAATTCTTTTAAAGTGCCAGTGTCATGGAAGACAAAGAAAGAGTATAGTTCTAGACTGAAGAAGATTAAAGAGAAATGACAACTAAAAGTAACACATTATCTAGAATTTTCTTTTGAGTCAAAAATACCCTGACTTTTTATTTTGGGTTCACTTTGTTGTTATTACAATATCATTTTGATGTTTTCAAATTGGAGCACACCCCTGATAATCATTTTTTGAAATTATTTCTTTATTTTTTTCCTTCATGTCAAAATATTTCATGTGGTAACTAACTCACATATCTAAAGAATTTTTGTTAAATTGAAAGAGTTAAAATGTTTGAGTTACCTTGAATTTTCAGGCTTCTAGGTACCTGAAGATTTCAAAGGAAACTTAGTATGGAAAAAAACAGTCTTCACACTGCAGTGGAGAAATAAAGAGCAATATAATTAGTGTGATTTTGAGGGCAACAATGAGTCCACCAATGTCCAACTTCTGATTAGTTTCATTTACTGATGTCTGAAATGCTACAAAAAAAATTTTATCATTTAGCGTAAGAGGATCCCAATTCAAATGTGAATCACATTTATCTACTCCTTTGAATCTTAATATAAATGAAAGTGCTAAGCAGGAATATGGCTGGGAGAGAAGAGAAAGAAATAATTAATGATGCTGAGCACTGAGTTGAGATGTGCTGAGAAAGTAATGGAGCTGAGGATAAAGTACAAAAAAAAGGAAACAAGGGCTCAGACATCAAATTTTATAGATTTTATAGATCAAATTTATTCCAATTAAGTCCCAGTGTGTAGAGTAGTGAGGATATACAATTACATGGTATGTTTTAACTTTTCAGATATTCTGAAGATCCTTAATAAAACAAGAACTGTAAGGAAGTTGCAAATAGCTGGGATAGAGTAGTTTCATTTTGCAACACAGAAATAGAGAATGATATTTGCCTTGTGAACAGAATACAGCAGATTGGATTAGCTTGGGTCACAACCCTAGTGTTGCCTTTAAAATGAATGATGCCTTTCTTTATACAGCCTGATTTCCATGTAGAACGGAGGCTCATGACAGCCATATCTCTTTTTTTGATATGATTATCAAACTCAATAACCAGTCTAATCCAAACAATGGGTATTTAATTACCATATTATCACTTGACTAAATTTTAATTAAATGCTCATTTAAAGCACCTCAAATGTCATCATTCAAGTTAATGTAGATTTGCTTCTTTATAAATCTACTTAAACTTTATGCTCTCCTATTTGACAATGAAATGCAGATTTGTTAAGGCCTAGCCCAGCAGTGTATTTTGCCAGAGTTTATAAGGCATTGCATAATCACTGTTAATAGCAATAATAATAATGGTATGTTTAAATTTATATAACTGGTGAAATTCTGCTACAGGATATGGTTTGATAGATACATAAGGAACACAATCAAAGAAACTATCTTAAATTGTACTTCATGGTTTTCATTATATGGTCCAATTCACTAGCCACCACACTGTTCTCTCTTTTTAAAATCTCTTGCTTTTCCAGTGTACAATGTTCACATCAATTAATTTAATCACTCACTTCCTCCTTTTTAGCAGTGTTTATTTGGTGTCTCTTAAGTTCAAGGAACCAGGTTAGTGTTATGTCAGATGCATAAATAAGAAAGGCACATTTCTTAAACACTTAGAAGTGCAGACATTCCTCAAATTACGATGGTTCAATTTATAATTTTTGATTTCATGATGGTGCAAAAATGATTCACTTCAGCCTGCTTCTCAACTTACATTGGGATTACACCCAGATAAACACATTGTTATTTGCAAATATCATAAGTCAAAAATGTACTTTATTTTGTGATATTTTCAACTTACAATGGATTTATGGGTACATAACCCCACTTTAAGGTTAGAAGTCTCTATATATGATTTAGTGGGTGTGATGAGAATAAGAGCTAAAAGCAACCCAAGAGAATAAAAATTAAATGTTTCACAAAGAAAAGGAAGACTTTGACCTCCAAATTTCACAACAAACCTTTGATTCCATGGCATTATTGTTGGAACACTTAAGTGAGGCTCTTACATGAGAGATCTGTTGAGAAGCACCTGAAAGAATGGTTATTATTTCCACAGGTGTTTATGGACAGGAAGTCAGTTCAAGCATTGGGTTCAGTATAAACCAATATACTATATGTTAGGTCCAGAGCCAAGAGGCAGACACACGAAGCCTCATGTGTAGCAAAATGCTGTTTTATTTTGAGCCTCTGGGCCAGAACAGCCATTGTAATAAATATTTTTTTTTTAACAACCAATTTTTGAGACCCCTGGGTTGGCGTCATCCTGTAGAGATTAGGGAGGGGGTAGCTTTGTCCTTATCAGGGGGGATAGGAATGCTGGTGTCTGCAGCTGTCTGTTAGATTTATAAACTCCAAACTCTTCAGACTCTTGTGGCTATTGTTTTGCAGCCTAAGTTTTCCATTAATGACATTCCATCCTATACATACTTTTCGGGTACCCACCTGGAACAAACCTAACATTCCACCTTTTTTATTATATACATACAAGAAAAGGAGGATAAGGAAAAGGGTAAAAATTAAAAGATTGGGAAGTGAGCATTGTCTTTTTGACTGCATTTTCTGTTTTTCTCTGTTTCTGGAGATTTGGTTATCTCTGAAATGTAGTCATTCCCATTGCAGGGAATGTGATCTTTGCCCCGAGATATGGTTTTGGGCAGGAAACAAAGGCCTAGAGTTTACCTCCCTGCAGTCTGTCCAGGAGCTTCTCAGGAACATCTTGAGGCTGTAAAACAAATTCTAAATGCTGTGAGTTAGGAAAATGTAAAAAGAAAGATTTACATTTCTTTTCTGGGCTCTTTTAGGTGTTTGGGAAAACAGAATCCCAGCAGGTTGCCTACTAGTTTGGGAGAGAGATAGCAAAGAGTAGGGAGAACTCAGAATTGATTTTTAGCTGTTATTAGGAAACAGGAAGATTTGTGGCCACCCTAACATTTCCCCCTTTTTGCTGCTAAAATTAAATTTTTATGTAAAATGAACTCAGAAGTTGGGAAAATAGGCGAAGAAAATAGGCTACTTCCTGCTGAGGAAGACCAAAGAGATCTTTTTGTGGAGTTCATTTATTAAAAGGGAGGGGGTTGAAAATAGGTGGTATTGAAGTTAGAATAGAGGCAGGATAAGGATTTCAATGGAGAAAAATAGGTAAGGCCTGAACTTGGTTCTGTATTAATGTTACTAGAATGTATAGAGTCTGGAAATGACATCATTAGCCAAGAAACTTAAGATTACACAAGGTGAGAAGAGTTTACAGTTAAGGTAGAGAGGTTTCTTGGACTGTAGGCAGATAGAGATATTATAGAGTGCCCACGGTGGGGGGTATGGAAAATAAGGTTATTATTATTAGGGCTTCCAGCATGGACAAAGGACTGACCGGCCTGATACGTAAGCTGGGCTGTGGCAGCATTCATAAGGTGAAACGAAAAGAATAAAGAGGAGGCAAAGCACAATAAGGAGCTATATATACCACAGCATATTATTGGAACCTGGTATACATGATGGGCTGGATTTTTAGGGAGTTCACCATGGATTCAATCAGGTTCTGAAGCATCCATAGGTTTGAGTCCAGAGAGATGACTCTTGAACAGGAATCCCAGAAGTTTAGCTGTAGTGGTGGAAACAGTGAGAGAATTATTTGAAAGTTGAAGGAGACTCAGTTTGTCCTGGGAAATCTTTGAGTAAAATCTAGTCTCTAGGTTGTAAGTGTTGTGGTCCCTTTAGGAAGTGGCCCAGTGAGTTTCATTGCTGGCGGGTAGGCATTAGGTGGGGGTGGTGGAGAAAGACAAGGAAACCAAACTGAACTTATTACTTTTTATCTGTTGAAATTGGGTTTTACATTTTTATACACCTGTGTCTTTTGCAATAGCCCTTAGGCCTAGAGAAGATGAATAAGATTTAGGCCAGGTGGAATTTAACAGTTTAAATCCTGGAGATAACTTTGTTATTTACTTACTACTACTTCAATGGTTTTAGAAAGCAAAGTAAGATAATTAATGTTTTAAATAAAAAGTCATAAAAATTTTACCACATGTACTCACCATCTAATTGGTTTCACTGATCAACACCTAAGTGCACATATAGGAATGACATTTATCGGGCATTGGGCAGATGGGAGGGGAGGAGAGGATGGGTATATACATACATAATGAGTGCGATGTGCACTGTCTGGGGGATGCACAGGCTTGAAGCTCTGACTGGGGTGTGGGGACAATGTAACCTAAACATTTTTACCCTCAAAATATGCTGAAATAAAAAAGTCATAAAAATTTTAGTTCTTTCCATGACATTTTCCAAAGAATCAAATCTTAGACAGTAGTTGATTATAAACTGTTGTTTAAGAAAAATTAGCGCAAAACAACAACCATCTGTGTGGATGGTAAAGATTTCACAATAGTCATGGTTACAGATACAAAGGAGATTTGGTTAATTTTGTGACACATAGTTTAGTATATGCAATTATTATTGATAGTATATATCAAGGCTTTCTAGAGATTTAGGAATTTCACACAGCCTTGGAGCAGATATTCATAAAAGCAAATTAATATTTTAGGAAAACTTTGTTTTATCACATACTAAATTCCTTCATAAATTCCCTTTGTAAATTTTATTCCAACCTGCACAGACCATCTACCAAACATGTCTAAAACTTTCTGTTTTATCCTAACTTTCCCATTTCCTAAATAACCAGTCATTTTAGGACAAAAATATTTCATACAAGATCCTTTCTTACCAAAAATATATTTCCACACTTATTGCCTCTTTACATCTCATTCTCTTACTCACAAGTTACTTTCTATTTTGTTTTTTATAAAATTTTTGATGTAAGCACTTACTTTTTCTTTAATCCAATTAATTAGAGCTCTTTTATATATTTTGGTAGTGAAACATTACATATACATGACATACATGGTCTCATAAGCATATAGACAGGCCAGAAGCTCTATAGCTTGAAATCTCAGAGCATACCAAGGAAAAAGTTTCATGTAAAGTTTCAGTTAAGCTTTTTCCATAAGTCAGAGGAAGGAAGCCATAAGATCTTTTCCCAGTGGGAGTAATTGGGACATGCAAATACTTTATCTCTCAGCAGAGAGAGAAGCTGTAAAATACACAGGGGGGTTGTATTTTATCTTTTACTGTGATGATGGAGGTAGGATAGGGAAATAGAGGCCCTGAAAATTCAGGGAGAGTAGAGTATGTGGCTCCAGTGTTTTTACCTGTGCTAGAAAGTTATCTAAGGCTCGGCCAGCCTGGTGTGTAGAAGTTCAATTTGTTCCAAAGCCAGATATGCCCATCAGACTGAAGTAGTTTCAGAGAGTTCAGAGGCACAGTCCTAGCAGAGCCCATTTTCTGGGCATTTTTATTGTAGGGACCCAGAGTTGTAGTAGAGGCAGGGCTCAGTTCCCATAGAAGGGTGTGGCCTTGTTGTCTACTTGCCTGAGGCCCTTTTGAGTGACTCTCTGGAAAAACTCCTTTACAGAACAGCCATGATTTGAAAAGCTTTCTTCTGTTGTCAGCCCCACTCTCTTTTCCTTCACTTCTCCCCATCTTGGTTATTAAAGACCTTAAAGGGCAGGTTTAGGAGATCCTTTTGTTGGATTTGAGGGCCTTCGTGTAATTTTTGAAGCTTGTGCCTGATGTCAGACGCAGACTGGGAGATAAAATGTATATTGATGAGTAAGGTTCCCTCAGGAATTTCTACTCAATAATCCCATAATGAGTCTGTTCTAGGGATGGCGACTCTCCGATACTGGCTGGGCAGGGATACATCTATAGATTTTATTGTCATGAGCCTGGGCATTAAACTAAATCCTCTCCTTCTCCTCAGGGGATAGAGTAGAAGAAAGAATAATGTAGACATCATGCCAGGTCAGATTAGGAGATTGTGTTCAATAAAAGGGACATGCATTTGCATGATGCCTTCCATCCCAGCCACCTCCCTGAGCAGGTATAAACCACTTGTGGTAGAGTCTGTATGTCCCAGGACTTCAGCAGAATGAGAACAGGTAGTAAGGGGCCTGGGAAGAGGACGGGGGCAGGTTGGTAGTTTGGCTGAGGGAGGTCTGGTTGGGGAGATCTGTATGAAGGAGGGCTGAGATTGGAAGTGTTAGGAGTGTAGTAGGCATATTTGAGCTGGATTATAGCTCATACAGAGTGAGAATGGAGGGCAAAAAGGCTTGGACATAGGGAATCTCAAACCATTTGCCATTGTGGTGACAGAAATTGTAGCGAAACCTAGTGTTTTGAGATTTCAGAGGAGGCACCCCAGATGGGTAGTTTTAGGAGGAGTAGACTGAGAGTTTTCTATGTTCCTGGAAAAAGTAGGGGTCACATGGGGCCAATTCTACTCAATTTTAGGCTTCCATAGAATGAAGAAATGGCACAGGAGTGGAAAACGAGTGATGAGGATGATCTGAGTTGAAACAGGGATCCCTGTGTCCAATGAAGGCCCCAGCAGCCGAGAGTGCTCCGGCTTACTGGCAGGACTTTTTGAGTGGAGACGAGTAAACAAGAATGAGAGGGATCAGGAAATGAGAATGAGGTTGTGAGCTCCCCACTCACCAGGAACAAGATATCTCAGGGTGTGGATTTTGGAGGTCAGCCAGGAAGATCCTAGTTCCTGTCTGGCGTCTGCCTCTCAGCTTGGTTCAGGAGGGTCCAGGTGGATGATTACTTTACCTTGGCCAAGCCAGAATGTTCTGCCTACACTCTAGGATCAGAGACAAGTTAGAGAAGGACCCCTGCACAGTTCAGGACTTCTCCCAGCCACCTCATCAGAGACAGGGAAGGTTCATGGCTCCAGGGGACATAATCAACCAAGGAGACTGAGTGGTCTCTCTCAATTTAGTCAAAGATCCATGGAAACCTTATGGGTGACCCAGGGACTAAGAGGAAGGCAGGATTCAGGAGTTAGCCCAGGTGGAGCTGCTGCTACCTACTGCTTCCCGAGTTGCAAGCCTTGCCTGCTAGAGCACCAGAAGCCATGTCCACCCATTGTGCCCTTCCTGGATTTTGGCACCAAATGTTAGGTCCAGAGCTGAGAGGGAGACACACATGCCTCATGTGAAGCAAAATGCTGTTTTATTTTGAGCATCTGGATGCAGGTGGGTGGAGGTCAAGGGAGGGGAAACCTTGGGTTTTATAGAGGGTTTCACCCAGGGGGAGTGAGTACCTGGGCCAGAACGGCTGCTG
>MPIZ01001317.1:144743-174242 GCA_003258685.1 Prolemur simus | reverse complement strand
GGTGAGTACATGTGATGCTTGTTTTTCCATTCTTTGGATACTTCACTTAATAGAATGGGTTCCAACTCTCTCCAGGAGAACCAAAGAGATGTCATATCACCATTATTTCTTATAGCTGAGTAATACTCCATGGTATACATATACCACAGTTTACTAATCCATTCGTGAATGGCTGGGAATTGGGGTTGTTTCCACATCCTTGTAATTGTGAATTGTGCTGCTATAAACATTCGAGTGTAGGTGTCTTTTTTATAGAATGACTTTTGTTCTTCTGGGTAGATGCCCAATAATGGGATTGCTGGTAGGTCTACTTGAATCTGTTTAAGGTATCTCCATATTGCTTTCCGTAGGGGTTGCACTAGTTTACAGTCCCACCAGCAGTGTATGAGTGTTCCTGTCCCTCTGCATCCACGCCAACATGTGTTGTTTTCGAACTTTTTGATAAAGGCCATTCTCAGTGGAGTTAAGTGGTATCTCATTGTGGTTTTGATTTGCATTTCCCTGATGATTTATTCATTTGACATATGTTTTCTGGATGCCTTCTAGATGCCAGGCACTAGATATAGGACAATAAGTAAAAAAATCTGGTACCCACAATCATGGAGCTTATTATCCAATTGAGGAGACAGACATTTAACAAAGAATCACCCAATTAATGCAAATTAATACTTTTCAAGTTGTTTTGAGACTTTTGAAAAAAAAACCTGCCTGTGATTATGAGAGTAAAATAGTGATGATGAGTTAGAGCTGAGAGTTAGGGTTCAGTTGAGGAAAGGAATCTCTAAGAAAATGTTTAAGCTGTGACTTGAAAAATGAGTAGAAGTAATCTAAGCAAAGTAGGCAGGAAAAGAATTGCAAGCATAGGAGAGTGTGTATAAACTCTTACATTGGGAAAAAAGTGGTTGTTTTTGGTGGATCTCAAAGAAGGTCATTTTTAACGACGTGAGGTTAGCAAAAGAGGGAGTGAGTGACATGGCAGGAGGATGCAGAAGTTATTTGGGTAAATTTGGATAGTTTATTTAATCACATTAAAATTCAGGGTTTTCTTTTTTTCATTAGTAAAAACTGATGATAATAACAGTACTGAGCTCACACTATTGTTTATGTGAGGCAGATGAGACCATGTATGTAAAGCAGTTCTCAGAGTGCCTTGCAAATGAGTACTTGGGAAATTTTAGGTTTAGCTATTATTATCATTATTTGAGAAGCTATGTAGCCTAACCATTTCATCTTATGTTCAACTGGATACTAATTTGTTTTTACTCTTAGGTAACCTTGGGTAAATCATTTAGCCTCGTATATACTAAGTTTCTTATCTATAAAATAAGGATAGTAATAATATCTGCCTCTTGAAGGAGCTTTGAGACTGAATTGAGAGAAAGTAATCTGACACATAGTAAATGTCAAATGAATGTTAGCCATTATAGGAAACTAACAGCCAACTAGGGATGTTTGGAAAACATTCCTAGCTTTGAAATTGTTATTAAGGAGGAAAACTCTGCCCTTCAACACCATATACCTCGATACTCTGAGCTTGAGAGAAATCATGGTGCTCGTTTAAATGGCTTTTATCAAGGCAGAGGAGGAAAGTATGTTGGAAGGCCCCAGAATGACGTCATTGATAATTGTAGAAGATCTGCCTTCATCCATACATTTATTATTCATTGCTTCACCATTACTGAGCACCTGCTATGTAGCAAGAACTCTGCTAACTTCTGGGAATACTGAAGCAAATAACATGTAGCCTCTAACCTCAAAGATCTGATATCGTAGACATATTCACACTATATAGTGCATTAAATGAAGATGTGGATAGTTTTACCTAGGAACATGGTCAGGAATGTTTTCTATAGAACTGGTGGGAATATTCATTCTAACAAAATGCATGCAGAAAGATTGGTGAGGTGTAGGTTAGGTGTATGGTATTGCTTGATTTGACTAAACTTCTGGCTTCTGCCTTAAACTCTAGAGAATTTTTAGGTGTGACTCAGGAAACTCAAGAATTACTAAAGGGTAGGTCAGCTCAGAGACACTGTTTCAATACAATGTGGCTATCAGAATGTGAATAGATTATGGCATTGGCTAAATAAATACTTATCTAGCTGCATGTCTTCAAATATTTTATTTAGCTTTTTGATCTCAGTTTTCTCTTTTGAAAAATAAAGGTGTTGATAAAAGTACTATTTCATAAAGTAGTTGTATATGATGGAATGATATAATGCAGTACTTCTTCATCCAGACTTCACACTAACATCACCTGTGGAGAGGGGGCAGAGCAAGATGGCTGAATAAAAACCTCCAGCAATAATCTTTCTGTACCAACACCGAGTTCAACAAATATCCATGAAAACAAATACCTTCAGTAAAACCAAAAATCAGTTGAGTGGTCATACTACCGGGTTTTAACATTATATAAAGAAAACTGGCACTTAAGAGGGAAGAAAAGACAATATTGCATTACCTACACCACTCCTCTCCCCGGCTGTACCAGCACCCCAAGTGGAGAGAGAATCTGTGTGCTAGACGACAGAGAGTGAAGTGATAGTGAGACTTTGCATTGAAACCCAGGATTGCTGTGGCACAGGGAAACTCAGCACAGGGAAAAATTCTACCAGTGCCCATGGAGGGAGCATTTAGACTAGCCTGGACAGAGAGAAATTCTTTGCCCCCAAAACCAAGTTCCAGGTAGTCCCACAACAGGTTGACAAAAAAGGGTTTGGGGCCCTGGGCTAAATTCGTAAGGCAGTCAGGTCGCAAAGGCTGCAGTCCTTGGGAAATTCCTGCAGCTATGTTGACTTGGAGCCAATGAACTTGAGATACACCTAACCCAGTAAGACAACAGTGATGGCAGCATAGCCAGTGTCTGTGTCACCCCTCCCACTAACTATAGGCAGTGTGGCTCAGGGGGTCTTCTTTTACTTCGGGAAAGGAAAGAGAAAAGTTCAGAAGACTTTGTTTTACAACTTGGGTACCAGCTCAGACACAGTAAAATAAAGTACCAAATAAATGAGTGAAGCCCCTTAGTCCAGGCCTGAGTTCCTAAATGACATTTCTCAGACAAAAAAAGCTGAGGGATTTCATCAACACCAGACCTATTGTATAAGAAATGTGAAAAGGAGATCTTTGATATAAAAGAAAAAGATTTAATTTACAATAAGAAATCATCTAAAGGTATACAAGTAAGTGGTAACAATAAGTACCCAAATACAGAATAATCTATTGCTGTGATTGTGGTGCATAAACCAATTATATGTTGAGTAAGAAGCCTAAATGACAAACCTACCAAAAACAACCACAAGTGATTGAAAGATATATATTATAAATAGATATGGATGAAACAACAAAAAGTTAAAAATGGGGGAGTGGAGTTACAGGGTAGAATATCTATTAGATTTTTCTTTGCTTGTTTTTCTGTTTGTTTCTTTGTAAGAAGAGTTGTCATGTGGTTAAATCAATTTGTTATAAAACATTTTTGCAAGCTTCATGGTAACCTCAAATCATAAAACCTACAACAGATATACAAAAAATAATAATAAAGAAATTGACACACACTACCAGAGAAAATAACTTTTAACAGAGGAAGACAGGAAGGAATAAAAAGAGGAACATAGCAGTAGTAAGTCCTTACCAATAATAACAATGAATATGAACGGACTAAATTCTCCAATCAAAAGACATAGAATAGCTGAATGGATAAAAAAATCAAGAGCCAATTATATGTTATCTGCAAGAAACACAATAAGGGAGAGAAGGTTGGCGGAGTGGTGGTGACCTCCTGGATTCGTGCTCCTGGAGAGGAAGGCATGGATCTCAGTCTGCCACAATGCTAGAGGATCACTCCCCCACAAGAACAGTGCCGTGAATCCACGGAGAATCAGCATGGGACACAGAGAGCAAGAAAAGACTGAGGTGAACGGGAAATAAGATCGTGAAAATCTGGACAGTGCAGGACGGACAATAGAGAGGGGAGCGTGGGACGGCTGTACCTGCCTCACCAGTGAGTGAGGTGGGTTCAGCCCCACAGGAAAGTGGCCTGTTTCCCCGCTGACCTCCACTCCCATTCAATTAGGGATCTGCCTGAAGCCGGTGAAGAATCACCACAGGAGACGTGGGGCTCTGTGGAGAGGAGACAATAGTGGGAGGCATTTTGGACCCCGGAGCTCTGTGGGCGGACTGCAACTGGTGGGAGAGGGTTTGCGCTAGGCTGCAGTGAAGGACACCTAGGGGATGCCGAACTGTCTCCTTTACATGGGTGGCTGGGCTCCCTAAATCCCTGGCTCCTCTGGCCCCTGTCAGACCCTGAACATTCGCCCCCAGAACCAGTGATCTGTGGGCGGGCAGCTGCCATTGTCAGGGTCCACAGCCTAGCCGTTGTGGAGAGACTGGGAACCGGGCGGCTCCCTGGGCAGCTCCCTCCCCTAGTTCGTGGACCCCCACTAGGAGCTCCACCTTTGCATGAACACTGAGTGCTGCCCCAGTTACAAGGGAGTGGAGCATGGACCTTGCGGACATTGGGGCAGGGCAGACCATTGCCTATGGAAGCTGCAACAGCTGGGGCGCTGGGCGAACAAGGGCACCACCTCATCCCCCTAGCCACTGTCTTTCTCACAGAGAGAGGCAGAAGCCACCTTGGGAGAGGAAGAGGCAAGGAAAAAGTCGCTTTCCGTATGCAATTAGAACAGCCCAGTGACTAGACTCTCAAACCAGCTTCGGGTCAAATTAATTCTCTGGGACTGGACCCAACAGAAGCAGCCCCCCAGCTGAGGTAGCAAAATTCTGAACAACATGTGAAGGGCTCCCCCTAGTGACAGAAGAGGCAGCTTACATGGGATGCTGCACAGCCCAAGATCAGCGTGCACAGCGTGCCTCTATCCAGACTAAAGCTGAAAGAAGGGACCTAGCAATTGATCCAGATGAGAAGGGCTCAGCGAAAGAACTCTGGGAGTATAAAGAATCAAGCTGAAATCTTGCCCTCAAAGAGGATTACTAGTTCTCTACCAATTGACACAAACCAGATTCAAAATAGCAACATAGCACAGGAAGAATTTCAAACATGGATCATAAATAAGGTGAAGATTATGCAAGAAAAAATGGATAACCAACACAAAGAAACCACTAAAAAGATCCAGGACTTGGAAGAAAAATTCACTAAAGAAATAGAAATATTGAAGAAAAATCAAACTGAACTCCTGGAAATGAAGAATTTATTCAGGGAGCTACAAAACACAGTGGAAAGTCTCAAGAGCAGGGTAGATCAAACAGAAGAAAGAATCTCAGAGATTGAAGATAACACTTTCCAATTAAATAAATCAGTCACAGAGATAAAACAAAGAAATAAGAGAAAAGACCAGTCTACAAGAAATGTGGGATTCTGTGAAGAAGCCTAATGTGAGAGTTATCGGCATTCCTGAGGGTGAAGAAGACAATAAGCAAGGGTTGGATAAGCTATTTGAATGTATAATTGAGGAAAATTTCCCAGGCCTTGCCAAAACTCTAGATATACAGGTTCAAGAAGCTCAAAGAACCCCTGGGAGATTCATACCAAATAGGAAGACACCACATCATGCAGTTATCAGACTGACCAAAATTTAAACTGAAGAGGCCCTTCTTTGAGCTGTAAAGAGAAAGAAACAAGTAACATACAAAGGAAAATCCATTCAAATCACTCCAGATTTCTCAACTGAAAATTTACAAGCAAGAAGAGACTGGAGCCCCATTCTCACTCTTCAGAAACAAAATAATGCCCAGCCTAGAATCTTATACCCAGCTAAGCTCACCTTTATATATGAAGGTGAAATTAAGACATTCTCAGATAAACAAAAACTCATAGAAGTCACCAAGAGAAGACCAGCTCTCCAAGAAGTACTCAAAACAGAGCTACACACGGACCAGCATAAGAAAGACCCACAAATATAAAACTACTCAAGAGAAGATAAAAAACCCAGTTATCACAATGGCTCAATTGAGAAAACAGAATAATGAAATTCAACCCAACATGAGGAACAGAAATCAGTCTCACTTATCAATTCTCTCATTAAATGTGATTGGATTGAATTCCCCACTGAAGAGACATAGACAGGCCCAATGGTTAAAAAAATACAAGCCAAGTATCTGCTGTCTTCAGGAAACTCATCTAACCTTCAAGGATGCATTTAGACTGAAAATAAAAGGGGGGAAATCGATATTTCAAGCAAATGGAAGCCAAAAGAAAGCTGGTGTGGTGGTTTTAATCTCCAATAACTTTCTAATCAATAAAAGTAATGAAAGACAAAGATGGTCACTATATACTGGTAAAGGGTACAATTAAACAAGAAGACATAACTATACTTAATATATATGCACCCAACTTAGGTGCACCCAGATTCATAAAGCAAACCCTACTTGATCTGAACCAAATGATATATAACAATACTGTAAAAGCTGGAGACCTTAACACGGTGCTGACAGTATAGGACAGATCCTCCAAACAAAAAATAAAGAAAGAAATAATGGACTTAAACAGAATACTAGAACAAATGGGCCTGACTGACATCTATAGGACATTCTACCCAACATCAACTGAATATACCTTCTTCTTATCAGCCCATGGGACATTCTCCAAGATTGATCATATACTAGGACATTAAACATGTCTTAAAAATTTTAAAAAATAGATATTATACCATGCATCTTATCAGATCACACCACAATAAAAGTAATAATGAACCCTAACAGAAATTCTCATTCCTACTCAAAGTCATGGAAGCTAAACAACCTTCTCCTGAATGATTATTTTATGGATGAAGAAATCAAGACAGAAATCAAAAGGTTCTTTGAATTGAACGACAATGGAGACACAACTTATCAAAATCTGTGGGACACAGCTAAAGCAGTCCTGAGAGGAAAATTTATTTCCATACATGCCTATATCAAAAAGACAGAAAACTTACAAATAGACAATCTAATGAATAGACTCAAAGAGCTGGAGAAGGAAGAACAGACCAACCCCAAACCCAGCAGAAGGAGAGAAATTATTAAGATCAAATCAGAACTGAATGAAAAGGACAACAAACAAACCATAAGGGAGATTAATAAATCAAAAAGTTGGTTCTTTGAAAACATAAACAAGATTCACACACCTCTGGCTAGGCTAACCAAGAGCAGAAAAGAGAAAACTCTAATAACCTCCATCAGGAACATGAAAGGAGAAATCATGACCAATGCCCCAGAGATACATGACATCATCTATGAATTTTACAAAAAATCTTTATGCACACAAATTGGAAAATGAGGAGGAAATGGACAAATTTTTAGAAACACACAGCCTTCCCAGGCTCAACCAGGAAGAAATAGAATTCCTGAATAGACCAATATCTAGATCTGAAATTGAAACAGCAATAAAAAACCTTCCCCCAAAGAAAAGCCCTGGACCAGATGGGTTCACACCGGAATTTTACCATACCTACAAATAAGAACTGGTACCCATCCTACATAAACTGTTCTCCAATATCGAGAAGGATGGAATTCTCCCCAACACATTCTACCAAGCCAAGGTAACTTTGATACCAAAACCAGGAAAGGATGCAACAAAAAAAGAAAACTACAGAACAATATCCCTTATGAATATAGGTGCAAAAATTCTCAATAAAATCCTAGCAAATCGAATCCAAGTGCTTATCAAAAAAATAATCCATCACGACCAAGTGAGCTTCATCCCAGAAATGCAGGGATGGTTTAACATACACAAATCTATAAATGTAATTCACCACATAAATAGAGGCAAAAATAAAGATCATATGATCCTCTTAATAGAAGCAGAAAAAGCATTTGACAAAATTCAACACCCTTTTATGATAAGAACACTTAAAAAATAGGCATAGTCAGGGTCTATCTAAAAATGATACAAGCAATATATGACAAACCCACAGCCAACATCATACTGAATGGGAAAAAATTGAAAGCATTCCCACTCAGAACTGGAACCAGACAAGGCTGCCCACTGTCCCCATTACTTTTCAACATAGTATTGGAAGTCCTTGCAAGAGCTATCAGGCAAGAGAGCAGAATCAAGGGAGTCCAAATAGGGAAAGAAGAGATCAAACTCTCACTATTTGCTGATGATTTGATGTTATATCTAGAAAACCCCAAGGATTCAACCAAGAGACTCCTGGAATTGATCAATGAATTCAGTAAAGTCTCAGGTTACAAAATCAATACAGACAAATCAGAGGCATTCATATATGAAAATAACAGTCAAACGTAGAACCAAATTAAGGACTCAGTACCCTTCAAAATAACAACAAAGAAAATAAAATACCTAGGAATATATTTAACTAAGGAGGTAAAGGACCTCTATAGGGAGAACTACGCAACACTGAGGAAGAAAATCGCAGAATATGTAAATAGGTGGAAAACCATATCATGCTCGTGTATCAGAAGAATCAACATTGTTAAAATGTCTATACTGCCCAAAGTTATCTACAGATTCAATGCAATCCCTATTAAATTACCAACATCATTTTTCACAGATATAGAAAGAATAATTTTATGCTTTGTATGGAAAAAGAGAAGACCCTGTTTAGCAAAAGAAATTTCAAGCAACAAAAACAAAATGGGAGGTATTAATTTACCAGACTTCAAACTATACTACAAGGCTGTGATTATTAAAACTGCTTGGTATTGGCACAAGTGCAGGGACACAGACCAGTGGAACAGAACAGAAAATCCAAATATAAAACCATCCTCATATAGCCATTGAATCTTTGACAAAGCAGACAAAAACATACTCTGGGGAAAAGATTCCTTATTTAATAAGTGGTGTTGGGAAAACTTGATAGCCACATGTAGAAGACTGAAACAGGACCCACAGATGTCACCTCTCACAAAAATCAAATCACGGTGGATAACAGACTTAAACCTTAGGTGGGAAACTATTAGAATTCTAGAAGAAAATGTAGGAAAGACTCTTACAGACATTGGCCTAGGCAAAAAATTTATGAAGAAGACCCCTAAGGCAATCACAGAAACAACAAAAATAAATAAATGGGACCTGATTAGATTAAAAAGCTTCTGCACAGCCAAAGAAACAGTCACAGGAGTAAAGAGACAACCTACAGAATGGGAAAAAATTTTCGCATGCTACACATCAGATAAAGGACTGATAAAAAGAATTTATTTAGAACTCAGGAAAGTCAGTAAGAAAAAATCAAACAACTCTATGCATCAACAACATGAGCAACATTGGAGAGTACATAAACACATGGAAATTAAACAATATACTCCTGAATGACCAGTGGTGCAAGGAAGAGATTAAGAAGAAAATATTTTTTAAAAAATCTGAAAGCAAATGAAAATGAAACACAACATAACAAAACTTATGTGATACAGAAAAAAGAGCAGTAAGATGAACGTTTATACATATAAGTGCCTACATTGAAAAAGTAGAAATGCTTGAATAAATAGCCTAATGATACATCACAAAGAATCATAAAAAGAAGAGCAAACCAAAGCCAAAATTAGTACAAGAAAAGGAATAATAAAGATAAGAGCAGAAATAAAAGAAATTGAAACCAAAGAACAATACAAAAGATCAATGAAACAAAAAGTTTGCTTTTTAAAAAACTAAAATATTAGCACATCTTTAATGACACTAAGTAAAAAAGAGATGAAGCACAAATAAATGAAATCAGATATGTGAAAGGAGACATTACGATTGCTACTGCAGAAATCCAAAGAATCATTAGCTACCACTAGGAACAACTATACTCCAAAATTTGTAAAACCTAGAAGAAGTGTACAAATTCCTAGACACATAAAATCTACCAAGATTATCAGGAAGAAATCCAAAGACTAAAAAAGCCAATAACAAATTATTGAGGTACAAGTAGTAATAAAATGTCTCACTTCAAAGAAAAACCTAAGATCCTATGGCTTCACTACTGAATTCTACAGAGCATTCAAAGAAGAATTAAACCAACCCTACTTAAACTATTCTAAAAAACCAAGGAGGAGGGGATACTCTCATACTGATTCTAAGAGGCCTTTATCCCCTTGATACCCAAACCAGAAAATGACACAACAAGAAAAAGAAAACTATATGCTAATATTTCAGGTGAACATAGATATAAAAATCCTCAACAAAATATGAGCAAACCAAACACAACACATTAAAAAAATTTTTCATCATGATCAAGTGGAATTCATCCCAGTGATGCAAGAATGGTCCAACATATGCAAATCAATCAATGTGATAATCATATCAGAAGAATGAATGAATCAGCACCATATGGTCATTTCAATTAATGCTGAAAAAACATTTAATAAAATTTATCATCAATGCATGACCAAAACTCTCAAAAAACTTGATATAGAAGGAACTTACCTTAACATGACAAAAACCACATGTGACAGACCCACAGTGAACATCATATTGAGTGAGGGAAAACCTAAAAGCTTTTCCTCTAAATCTGGAACAAGACAAGAGTGCCCATTTTCACCACCGTTATTGAACATGGTACTGGAAGGTCTAACTAGAGCAATCAGACAAGATAAAGTAATAAATTGCATCCAAATGGGAAAGGAAGAAATCAAATTATCCTTCTTTGCAGACAATATGATCTTACAACTAAAACAACCTAAAGACTCCCCCCACACACAAAACTATTAGAACTGATAGACAAATGCAGTAAAGTTGCAGGCTACAAAATTAACATATAAAAGTCAGTAGCATTTCTATATGCCAACACTAAACAATCTGAAAAGAAACCAGGAAACTAATTCCATTTGAAAAAGCTAAAACAATAAAATAAAATACCTAAGAATAAACATAACTAAAAAAGTGAAAATTCTCTACAACAAAAACTATAAAACACTGATGAAGGATTTTGAAGAGGATACCAAAAAATGGAAAGATATTCCATGCACATGAATTGGAAGAATCAATATTTTTTAAACTGTCCATACTACCAAAAGCAATCTGCAGATTCAATGCAATTCCCATCAAAATACCATTGACATTCTTCATAGAAATAAAGAAAATTCTAAAATTTATATGTAAAAACAAAAGACTCAGAATAGACAAAGCCATCCTGAGCAAAAACAACAAAACTGGAGTAATCACATTATCTGACTTCAAATTATACTATACAGCTTACGAACAGAAACAACATGGCACTGTCATAAAAACAGACACCTAGACCAATGGAACAGAAGAGAGAATTCAGAAATGAATCCACATGCCTATAATTAACTTACCTTCAACAAATGTGCCAAGAACATAGAGTGGAGAAAAGACAGTCTCTTCAGTGAATGGTGATGAGCAAACTAAATATTCATATACAGAAGAATTATGAAATTAGATCTTTATGTATCACCATACAGAAAATCTAATAAAATGTATTAAAGACTTAAATCTAAGATGTGAAACTATGAAAAAGTCTTAAGATCTGAAACTGGGAAAGTACTAAAAGAAAACATTGGGGAAATGTTTCAGCATATTTTTCCAGCCAAGGACTTCTTGAACAATAGCCCCAAAGCACAGAAAACCAAAGCAAAATTGGATAAATGTGATCCTATCAAGCTAAAAAGATTTTATACAGCAAAAGAAACAATCAAGAAAGGGAAGAGACCATTGACAAAATGGGAGAAAATATTTTCAAAATACCAATCTGGCAAAAGACTAATTACTTTAATATATAAGGAGCTCCAACAACTCAATAGGAAAAAGTCTAATAATCTAATTTAAAAATGGGGAAAGGATTTGTATAGACATCTCTTAAAAGAAGACATACAAACGACTAACCGGTATGTGAATAAAATGCTCAACATCATTAGCCATCAGAGGAATGCAAATCAAAACTACAATGAGATATCATCTCATCCCAGTTACAATGACTTTTATCAAAAAGACAGGCAATAGTGAATTCTGACGAGGGTGAGGGGAAGAGTAAGGGTTGTACACTGTTGGTGGGAATGCAAATTAGTTGCAACCACTATGGAAAACAGTATGGAGCTTCATCAGAAGACTAAAAATGTTATATGCCATTATTACTATTATCATTTTGTTGTTATTCTGTTTTATATTTTTATTTTAATTAATCCATTTTGCTAGGGATCTATCAGTTCTATTACTCTTACCAAAGGATGAACTTTTTGACTATCTTAATTTTCTCTAATGCACATTTATTTCTACCTAATTGATTTTTGCTCTTTGTTGTTTCTTTTTTTAATATGTGGATAAGTCTATTTTTTAATTTTTATTGATACATAATAATTGTACATATTCATGGATTACATGTTACATCTTGATACAAGCATACAACATACAATGATCAAATAACGGTAACTGGGACAAGATTCACCTAAAACATTCATCAGTGCTTTATGTTGGGAGCACTTGAAAACTTCTAGCTATTCTGAAATACAATAAACTATTGTCAACTATAGTTGCCCCATTGTACCAGTGAACATCAGAACTTCTTCCTTCTATTAAATGGCTAAATTATGGAATCAGCTTAAGGGTTTATCAAGGGATGAATGGATAAAAATGATGTGGTGTATGTACACAAAGGAATATTATTTAGCCATGTAAAAGAAAGAACTTTTATTGTTTTTTTCTTCTACTTTATTTATGTTTAATTTGCTCTAGTTATTGATTTTCTGTCATCTATTTTTCTCATATGTACATTAAGGGCAGACATCTCCTATCAAATATGGCTTTAGAGACATTGCACACATTTTTTATCAAAATTACACTCTCATTCAGTTCAACATATTTTCTAATTATCAAAGTAATTAATTGTTTGACCCATGGGTTATATAGAAGTGTATTGTTTCATTTACAGTGATAAGGGGATTTTCCATTTATCTTTTTGTTATTGATTTCAAGCTTAATTCTTCTGTATTTAAAGAACATATTTTGTTTGGCTTATATACTTTAAAATTGGGTAATACTTTCTTAGTACCCCAAATATGGTTAATTTTTATAGTTGTTTGGCACAGAATTTATGTACCATTCAATTTTTTATCATGTAGTTAAAAACTTCTGTATCTTTATTAATTGTTAGACTCCCCTTTTAGTGGTTACTGAGAGACATGTTAAAATCTATTTGTCTTTCTCTTTTTAATTCACACAACATTTATTTGACAGATTTTGAAGCTATGTTGTTAGGTTTATTCAAATTTATTTATTATATTTTTTAAAATGAAGAAGAAATCTATTTAAAAAGAGGAAGAAATAGTAAATAAAAATACACAGAAATTTAAAAACATGAGCATGTAAAAGAACCATTTAGAGATATTAGAAAATAATCGATGTTATAAATGCTGCAAGGGACAAGTTATAGAATTACAAATTGAAGGATAGATGAGGAATTAACTCAGAATTCAGCAAATAGAGGGAAAAGATATTAAAAAATAAAAACTGTTAACATACATAGAAGAAAGAATGAGAGATTAACATGCATCCAAATAGGAGCTTCAGAAGAATTAATGGAGGAAATTGTAAAGAATTATTTGAAGAGATTCTCCAGAATTGAATATGTGAGTCCTGCTAGGGTGGGAACTCATAATGTGGGATGAGAAAGAATTATCAACTCATAGATTATGATAAGTTTGAAGCAAAAGTTTTATTTTACTTTCCAAGAGAGGAAAGGGCATGTCAGGAAAGGGTCATTCATTTTTATAATTGTTTTACCTTCCTGATGGAGTGACTCTTTTACTTTTATAAAAGGTTTATCTTTTGTTTCTTGAATTGAAATCTATTTTTTCTCCTGTGGATTGTACCTTGTCCAGCTTTCTTCTGGCTAGTGTTTGCATGGTATATATATTTTTTTACTTTTCTTATTTTCAACATTTTTGTGCACTACTATTTAAGATAAGCTTCTGTAAACATGATATATTATTGGGTTTTGGTTTATATTTTCATATAGTCTGATATCTCTGCTATTCAAGAGAATACTGTATTGATATATAATATAATTTCTGGTATAATTTGCTCTATATACATCATTCAATATTTATTTTCTCCCATCCAAGTACTAACCAGGTCTATCCCTGCTTAGCTTCCAAGATCAGACGAGATCAGGCACATTCAGGGTGATATGGCCATAGACAACTATTTATTTTCTATTTGCCCTCTTTGTTCTTTGTTCCTGATTTATTCTTTTTTGCCATTGTTTGGATTAATCAGTTTATTATTATTATGAATCAATATTTCTTCTCTATTAGCTATAAGTTATATTCTTGGATTTATTCTTTTATTGGTTACTCTAGAGATTACATGTGTCCTTGACATGAAATTAAGAATTAGTACATTTATCATTTCACAGTAAGGCAAGGAACTTAGAGAACCTTAACTTAATTTACCTTTAATCTTTTCTGTTTTTGTTATCATGAATTTTATTTATATGTATACATGCATATATATGTGTGGGCATACGCCAACATATTTGAACCCTGCAACAAGCCTTATTTTAATTTTTATAAAGTATTAATTTATTTTAAGTCACTTTTTTATCTCTTTCAGTATTCTTCAACACTCCTTCCTGCTTTTCTATGTTTCAATCTGATATCATTATTTTATAGTCTGAGGAACTTTCTTTAGTATTCCCTATGGTATACTGTGGGCAATAAATTATTTCAGTTTGTTTTGTCTTAAAGACCTTCTCTTCACATTCATTTTAAAAATATTTTTTCTTTTGCTGGATATAATTCTTAGGAGTTTTTTTCTCTTTAAAGATGTTATTCCATTTATTCCATTTCTGACTTCCACTATTTTAGCAGACAAGTCAGCCATAAGTCGTATTTTTTGTTGCTCTTTTGAAAATAGTGCATCCTCTTTTGAAAACAGTGCGTGTTTTTGCTGTATTTTGTAGTAACCGATTTTCTAGAGCACTAACCCTGTTTTATATTTTGCCTAATCTTCTGTCAAACTCAACTAAGGGGTCGTTAATGTCTTTAAGATCTTACTTTTCAAGTTCTGGCTGCCTTAGTCATACTAAATTTTTTGTATCCTAAGCCCTGTTGAACTATTAAAAGCTTTGAGCTGCCACTGTCTACTAAGCATCTAGTTCATGCTCATTTGGAAATTAGCAAGTTCCCTAAAGGGAAAAGTGGCAGGGAATGTCAGGCTCACTTCAGTGTCTTTTTATCATCCCCAAGATCTTAGCATTTCAAGTTCTTGCAGCCTTATTTGCTCTCTGATGATTTTGAATAATTGACTTTATTAATTTTTTAAATTGCTACCCAACTTAGGCAGTTATTTTAAGTAGTAATCTTATTATAATATAAATTTTTCACTCATAATGAGAACTGGAATTCATTGGTCTCTCTTCTGATAAGTATTATATTAGTTTAAAGACTAGATATAAAACAAAACAAAACAAAATTATGCTATATAATAAAACTTATACATGGAAGCCAAAATCAGTCCCCAAAATATTTATAGATGTTCTGTAGAAAAATGTAGCCTGAAACTTCCGTAGTGGTATCTATTCTCCTATGACCAAGCATATGGACAAAGAAAAAAAAAAATCAAGAAAATACCAAGGGCTAACATTGTGTACATGGGGAGATTCTTAAAATACTCCCCTGGAATGTTGGAGTCCAGTAGGCTAGGGCAGTTTTGACCACTACTATTGAATTTAGGGTGGTACACACCTAACAAAGTGTTGGCATAATGAGGTAAAGAGTTCCCTAGGAAGTTATGCTTTCTCAGTGTAACAAGGAGGTGTCTCAGAACTGCCCAGTTTGGAAGGAACAAGATTTGGAATGTTTAAAAGTATGTCATATCACACAGTCACCTAGAAATAAAAACTACAAAAACATCATAATCATCACAATTATTGAAATTTATTTTTTCTATTTTTATTTCTTTTTATTTCAGCATATTATGGGGGTATAAAAGTTTAGGTTATGTATAGTGCCCTTGCCGTCCCCTCCACGTCAGAGTTTCAAGTGTGTCCATCCCCCAGATGGTGTGCATCACACTCATTATGTATGTATACACCCATCCCCTCCCCTGCCCCCATCTGCCCGACACCCGATTAATGTTATTCCTAAATGTGCTCTTAGGTGATGATCAGTGAAACCAATTTGATAGGGAGTACATGGGGTGCTTATTTTTCCATTCTAAATTTCCATATTTTCCATTCTAAGATACTTCACTTAGTAGAATGGGTTCCAGCTCTATCCAGGAAAATACAAGAGGTGTTATATCACCATTGTTTCTTATAGCTGAGTAGTACTCCATGGTATACATGTATCACATTTTATTAATCCACTCATGTATTGATGGGCACTTGGGTTGTTTCCACATCTTTGCAATTGTGAATTGTGCTGCTATAAACATTTGGATGCAGATGTCTTTTTTATAGAATGTCTTTTTTTCTTTTGGGTAGATGCCAAAAAATGGGATTGCTGGATCAAATGGTAGGTCTACTTGTATCTGTTTAAGGTATCTCCATATTGCTTTCCACAGAGGTTTCACAAGAAATGAAATTGGAACAGCAATAAAAAAAACCTTCATAAAAAGAAAAGTCCTGGATCAGATGGTTTCACACCCAAATTTTACCACATCTACAATGAAGAACTGGTGCCTATCCTGCAAAAGTTATTGAAAATTATTGATCTTTCTTTTGTACTAGGCATTGTGCTCTGCTGTTTATGTTTAATCATATTTTTTAATTCTATGATGTAAGTGTTGTTATTATCTCCAATTTGTGAATGAGAAAGATGAGGTAAAATTATTTTCCTAAGATTATAGAATCTCTAACTGGTCAATGTAGACTCAAACTGGAGCAGTTCTGATTTCAAAGCTCATCCTATTAACCATATTTTGATACTGTGTCTAAACATCTTTTCCTAATTCAAGATCATAAATATTTTCTCCTACATATCTTGTTAAAAATAATAAATTCCTCTAGGTCAGCAAGAATGTTTCAATTCTTTCTATTTATTCAGCATGTAGCCTAGTTATGCTATACCTTTTCAGAAATGCTGACAAAGATCAAACACTCATATGAATTGAATTACCTGACACAAAGAATTATTTACCTGTGTACTAGGTACTAGGTAATTCCGACATGCATCTGTCACAAAGCTCTGGTCAATTTATGATATGTGGTTTCAAAATGCTATGTTAATTTTACCAATATAGTCAAACAGCTCCTAAAGTCACTGAAATAAAAAAAATAACCTAGTATGTTTAATAAGTTGTTTAAGTAATGTGATTGTTTGGTTCAAACTATGGCTATATACATACAATGGTTTGATTTCTGGTCAAACTGATCCATGAGTGATCAAACCATTTGGGCATTTAGATATAACCCCAAGCAGAATATTTAACTTGATAATCACAATTAAACACATCTTATATTTAGAATAAAACCTTATATTCTTTAAAAATACCTTAGTTTTATGTGGTTTTTAGCTGTATATCTTATTCAATATCAAAATATATATCCTAGGCTCACTAAATATATTTTTCTATATTTCTGCAAAGCCCTTTCTTCTTCTTCCTCCCACTTGCTCTCCACCCTCACCTTAGGCTATGGAGAGAATGAGTGATGGAATGCAGAGTAAATAGAAATTGTGTGTAATTGACTTCAAGAGCTCATGTAAAGGTTGGAGCAGGGAAATAAACCCCTGAATATACACCCTTATTTTTCTACCTCTGACCAGAGAATGACCCTCCTCTATCAGGGATGGTCATCACCTCCAACTGTGTAAACTTTGAGAGATATGTATATGAGGTAGTGAAGTAAGGAGTGGCACCTAGTTCAACAGCCTGATCATCTAAAATACCTTTAGCAATCAATGCAGTAACAGATGTTCCAGCTAGATGGACTGCACATCCAGATTTAAGTGGTGGAATAATAAAACTGTCACCTGTGAAATGTTGTAGCATTGGACTAGGGTTAACTATATTTTTATGGCTGGACTTAACAAGTAACATGATCTTTGAAAAATGATGTAGTATTTTGATGAGGATTGTGTTGTATCTTAAATCACTTTGGGTAGTCCGGACATTTTTAACAATGTTGATTCTGTAGATCCATGGTTATGATATGTTTTTCCACTTGTTTACATCATCTGAAAATTCCTCACTCTGTAACTCACAGTTCTCTTTGTAGAGAACTTTCACTTCCTTGGTGAAATATATTCCTATGTATTTTATGTTCTTTGTAGCTTTTGTGAAAGATACTACTGCACCTTTGACTTGATTCTCAGTTTGACTGTTGTTGCTGTACAGGAATGCTACTGATTTGTGTAAATTGATTTTATAGCCTGAGACTCTGCTGAATTTATTTATCAATTCTAGGAGTCTCTTGGTGGAATATTTGGAGTTTTCTAGACATATTATATCATTAACAAAGAGTGATAGTTTGACCTCCTCTTTCCCACTTGGGTGCCCTTAATTTCCTTCTCGTGCCTGATGGCTCTAGCTAGGACTTTTGGTACTAGGTTAAATAGAAGTGGTGAAAGTGGGTATCCTTATCTTGTTCCAGTTCTGAGTGGTAATGTTTTTAACTTTTCCCCATTCAGTATGACATTGGCTGTGGGTTTGTCATATATGGCTTTTACAATTTTAAGATATGTTGCATCTATACCTACTTTGCAGATCCATATCTCTCACCACTCACAAAATATTATTTCAAGATGGATACCAGACTTAAATATAAGACATGAAATTATAAAAATTCTAAAAGAAAAGGCTAGAAAAAATTCTTTTAGATATCTGCCTACACAAAGAATTTATGAATAAGACCTTAAAAGCAATCACAGTAACAACAAAAATAAATGGAGACTTGATTAAATTAAAGGAAACGATTCTGCACATCCAAAGAAATAATCAACAGAGAAAATAGACAACCTACAGTATGGTAGAAAATATTTGCATGCTATACATCCCACAAAGGGCTAATAAATAGAATCTACAAAGAACTCACACAAATCAGCAAAAAAAAAAAAAAAAAAAAAATCAAACAAGCCCATTAAAAAGTGGGCAAAAGGAGTCTCTTGGTTAAATTCTTGGGGTTTTCTAGATATAATACATCAACAGCAAAGAGTGAGAATTTGATCTTTTCTGTCCCTATTTGGACACCCTTGATTCTGCCCTCTTGCCTGATAGCTCTCGCAAGGACTTCCAATAATATGTTGAAAAGTAATGAAGACAGTGGGCAGCCTTGTCTGGTTCCAGTTCTAAGTGGGAAGGCTTTCAGTTTTTCCCCATTCAGTATGATGTTGGCTGTGGGTTTGTCATGTATGGCTTGTATCATTTTTAGATAGGCCCTGTCTATGCCTATTTTTTAAATGTTCTTATCATAAAAGGGTGTTGAATTTTGTCAAATGCTTTTTCTCCATCAATTGAGAGGATCATATGGTCTTTATTTTTGCTTCCATTTATGAGGTGAATTACATTTATAGATTTGCATATGTTAAACCATCCCTGCATCTCTGGGATGAAGCCGACTTGGTTGTGATGGATTATTTTTTCGATAAGCTCTTGGATTCGATTTGCTAGGATTTTATTGAGAATGTTTGCATCTATATTCATAAGGGATATTGGTCTGTAGTTTTCTTTTTTGTTTCATCCTTTCCCGGTCTTGGTATCAATGTTATGTTGGCTTGGTAAAGTGTGTTGGGGAGAATTCCATCCTTCTCAATATTGTAGAATAATTTATGTAGGATGGAAACCAGTTCTTTATAGATGTTGTAAAATTGGGGTGTGAACCCATTTGGTCCAAGGCTTTTCTTTTTGGGAATGTTTTTAATTGCTGTTTCGATTTCAGTTCTTGATATTGGTCTTTTCAGGAATTCTATTTCTTCCTGGTTGAGCCTGGGAAGGCTCTGTGTTTCTAAAAATTTGTCCATTTCCTCCACATTTTCCAGTTTGTGTGCATAAATATTTTTGTAGAATTCATAGTTGATATCATGTATCTCTGCGGCATCGGTCGTGATTTCTCCTTTCATGTTCCTGATGGAGGTTATTAGAGATTTTTCTTTTCTGCTCTTTGTTAGTCTAGCCAGAGGTGTGTCTATTTTGTTTATCTTTTCAAAGCACCAACTTTTTGTTTTATTAATCTCCCGTATTTTTTTTTTGTTTTCCTTTTCATTTAGTTCTGATTTGATCTTAAGGCATGAACAGAAGCTTTACAAAAAGAAGATAGACTAATGGCCAATAAACATATGAAAAAGAATTCTCAATGTCACTAATCATCAGAGAAATGCAAATCAAAACCTCAATGAGATAGCATATAAACCCAGTGAGAATGGATTTTATCAAAAAGTCCCAAACAATATATGCTGGCATGGATGTGGAGAGGAAGGAACATTTATACACTGTTGGTAGGACTGCAAAGTAGTGCAACCTCTATGGAAAATATTATGGAGATTCCTCAAAGAACTAAAAGTAGACCTACCCTCTGATCCAGCAATCCCAGTGCTGGGGATTCACCCAAAGGAAGAAAAAGTCATTTTATCAAAGAGACACTTGCACTGGAATGCTTATTGCCTTACAGCTGACAATTGTAAAGAAATAGAATCAACCGAAGTGCTCACCAATTCATAAGTGGATCAATAAAATGTGGTATATGTGTGTTATGGAGTACTACTCAGACATAAAAAATGAATTAATACCTTTTGCAGTAATATGGATGGAACTAGAGACCATTCTCCTAAGTGAAGTATCACAAGAATGGAAAAACAAACACCACATGTACTCACCATATGTACCACTATCTAGGTGATGGGCACACTTATAACTTTGACTCAAGCAATATAAAAGCAATTCATGTGATGATATTTGTCACCCAATAATATTCCAAAATTAAAAAAAAAGGTAACATGTAAAGGGCATAGCAAAAAGAAAACAAATATCTAAGTGAAAATCAAGGAATTCAACCTTATGGTATCCAGTGAAATTTGCCAGACTATCAAATGGAAATGGACTTTTATTGTTACTGTCACTCCACTGATAAAACTTAAATTTTTGTGAATTCTCTGTCTTACAATCATAGACATGATGAATTCCAGTTCTTTTAGCTAGAATTCTTATATGTCATAGGAAAATGTGAGTAGGAGGGCAACATCTTAAATTTCTTTATCACCTCAGAAACTGAGGGCTTTAGGAGGGATTTGACTTATCCCAGTTCATAGTTAATGAATGACAGATCTACACCTAAAACTTAGCTCTTCACCACATCTATTGTAGATATCTCTATCATCCTACTTTTCTAATGCTATGAGAAATCATATTTCATTGAAATTAATACATGCTGGCTGAGGGATTAAATCTTTTAAATATGACTTCAGTTTATTAAAGTGAAAAAAGATCTACATTTAAGACAAATTTCATCTAACACATTTTTTTTTGCAGTCACATTCAAGGACACGGCAGAATGCTTAAAAATTGAGGTAAATTTTGAGGTAAAGTTACATTTCTGCTTCTCTGGTATACATGGCTAGTGGAAATTGTGCATCAATCATTGGAATACAATCTATGGAAAATATTTTAATTTTCAAAACCAACTTTTGTGTTGTTATTGAATTCTGCTGAGACATGTTCTATTAAATGATATAGTAGCAAGGTACTAGAAAATCAGATTATAATGTCCAAGGCACTTTAGAAACACTTAGCATATTTCTAATTCTAGTATAACATAAATGGTTAGCCTAGTGTTTTCCAAACTGTCTTATAAAGAACAGTAGTCTGTGGTAAATTAGTAATTATTCTTGGGATGGGAAAGTTATTTTTGTGGTCAAATAAATAAGTATTGAGTTATATGAAGTTTAAAAGGTGTCTTTATCACAGTTTTGTCAAGAAATGTGCACTGAATATCTATAGTCCAGATGACATAGGACTTACTATGGTATGGATTATGTTTATTATTCTGAGTATTATGGGAAATCATGAAAATTTTAAGTGGGGAAGTGAAATAATTTTTAGGGAGTCTAATTAAGAAAATATTACAATAGTTTAGGCAAGATATAATGGTTGCTTGGAGCAGGGTAATGGCAATATACATGGTAAAAAGTGATCAAATTCTAGCTATATTTTGAAGGTAGAACCAACAAAATTCACTAACATAATAGATCCAAGGTATGAGAGATCAAGAGAAGTCAAGAGGGCTTATTAGGTTTTGAACCTAAGCAACTGCTGAATTGTTATCTTTCTGAGACAGAGATTAGAACAGATGTGGTAATATTTATTGGGAGGTAGGATTGGAATAGAGAGTTTATTTTTGAACACGTTAAATCTGAGATGCCTATTTGGAATCCAAATGGAAAAGCTAAATAGGGCAATTAGAGATGTAAGTCTGAAGGTTAAGGGAGAGTCAAAGTTGGAGATATAAATTTTGGAGTCATCTACACACAAGTGGAATGTAAAAGCCATGGAATTAGAAGAATCACCTAAGGAGAGAGTATAAACAGAGAAAAAGATTTACGGACTAATCCTTGAAATACCCCAACATATAAAAGTCAGAGAGGTGAAGATGAGTCAACAAAAGATACTGAATAAACCGTGACTATTGAGGTAAGAGCAAAATAAGAAAAGTGTAATGCTTCGAAATCGTAGTCAAAATATTTTAAAGAGAAGTGATTGATCCTTTGTACCAAATGCTACTGAGACATTAAGGAAAATGAGGGCTAAGACTTGACTATCTGATAATAGAAAACTCCATGACTCTTGAGAAGTACAGTTTTGAGGTGGGAACAAAATGCTGATTAGAGTAGGTTAAAGAGAGATAAGAAGGCAAGGAAATAAAGATTGTATATATAAACCACATTGTGAGGAGTTTTTCTGTAAAAAGGAGGAAAGGAATTGGGTTGGAAGGGCATAAGAAATTAAGAGATAGATGGATTTTTTTTTTTACTATAGGAGAAAGTATAGCATTTTTCTTGCCTATGAGAAAGACCCTCTAGTGAAGGGAAAAACATGATGCAGAAGGGAAAAAACAAGAAGTGACATCCTTCAGCACTTCCCAGGTGCAAGGGTTTTCTTTACGGAGGAACTTAATTTATCCCTAGTATCTTAGAAGGAACACAGAGTAAATGTCTACATATCCATGTAAGTGAGTATACTCAGTGGTATGAATATGAGTCAGTGATCTTTGGATGCCATGTATCTTCTCAAAGAAATATAATACAAGATCATCAGCTCAGAGTAAGGAAGAGAGGGGGAAGTGTCACTAGAGGATTAAAAAGAGAAAAGAAATGTGAAATAGTCATCTTTGGGAAAGGGAGAGTGAATTTCCTAAGACAGTGGTTGGCACACTATGGCCTGTGCACCAAATCGGGCCACTGCTTGTTTCTGTAAATAAAGTTTTATTGGAACACAGTCATATCCATTTTTATTATGTTATCTATGGCTGTTTTACAATACCAGATTTGAATTTTTGCAACAGATACCACATGACCTAAAATCCGTGAAATATTTATGATTAGATTCTTTAAAGAAAACATTTACAACTCCTGGACTAGAGATATGTAGAAAAATTACTTGGATCTGCTTCAGGGTTTTTGACATACATTTAAAGTGAGACTAGTCAACATGGTTGTATGTGTTCTTCCAACTTTATTGACTTGTCCAGGAGCAGTTATAGAATAGGCAAAAAAATGGAATTTAAACAAGGTTGTATTTTTCTAGGCAATTGTGAGGAGGGGGGAGAGTCTAAATTATGGATCTGGGCAATTTTAATAGATCATGGATTCTAATAAAGGTAATCAAGAAAGTGAGAATAAAAATGAAAGGGAGAGTCTGAGAGGGTGACATCATCAAGCTTGTAAAGTAGGAAGCCCAAGACATTCCTTTTCTCTATGGAGACACTGATTCAACAATAAATGAACCAAGTCTGTTTGTTAGAAATCCACAAACCAGTTAAGAGGCTCTTGTACCCTCAGGTGAGTGCAAAACCAGCTATAACAAAGTCAGTTGGAAAATTTGTGGAACTTACTCTCTATAGTAGCTCTCCTTGGCTCAGTACAACATGATCAGGAAGGCACTCTTAGTTCTCAGCTTCTCCCTAGGGAGGGAAAGAGAAGACAGAAACATTTACCCAATATTTACACTTTAATAGTAGACTGTCTAGGGGACTAGTTTCTCTTTTGTCTGAATGCAAGCACTGACAGAAGGTGCCATGAAGGATACCAGTAAGAAAAAAGGAGACAGTTTGGATTAGCACACAACCACTTATCATAGTCCCTTCTCCTAGTTCACCAGGAATAAGCAGGAGAAAGCCCTCAATCCCTAGCGTCTACTTGAGAAGGGAAAGAGTTGGGGCATGTATCCATCATTCTGGCTTTTTGGAGGGCTGCCTGAGGAATTTGTTTCTGTCTCTCACATCCCACAGTGATGACTGGATCTGATATACATTAGATATCTTGAGGTGGCTTAAAACAAAAGAGAGCAGGAAGTATTGATGCTGGTCCAGAGGACCTGAAGTATCACAGACACAGGCTGATATAGCTTAATGGCCTCTCTTTGTGGGGAAAGGGACAAATGGGTCATGTGTCCAATGTTCCAGCTTATTGAAAGTCTGCCTGAAGGACTAGTGTTTTTTTCATGCAACTGAGAGTGCTAATGGGACTTAGCATTCTCTAGAAGCCTGGGGATCACTGAGAGCGAAACAGATTTGGGTAGTTTGCTGCAGCTACAGAGAACCTGCAGCAGTGGACAGACAGCAGAGGGATGAAGAGGTTATGAATACCTGAAAAAATAAACTGGCAAATCCCTTTAATTGGGAATTTATATGAACAAGTCCAGAGAAGACATATCCACATAAAATGTATGAAAAGGTCAACAGAATCTCTAGCCAGGTTTATTGGTGAAGGTCCTTCCCTATACAAAGTCACTCCAAAGTTACAAGGTGCCAGAAAATAGAGAAACATGACCCAATCAAAGGAAAACAATAATTCTCCAGAAATTTACCCTAAAGAAATGATGCTATGTGGATTATCTGAAAAAGAATTCAAGATAGTCTCAAATTCTTTCAGACAATTTGAAGAGGAAAGAGTATTTCCAAATTCATTTTTTAAAGGCCAGCCAAAGCCTTTTATCCTGATACCAAAGCCAGAAAAGGCACTACAAGAAAACTACAAGCCAATAACCCTGATAAATGAAGATGCAAAATCCTATACATAATACTATAAAACTGAATCCAACATCACATTAGAAGGATCACACACAAAGACCAAGTGGGATTTATCGCTTGGATGCAAGTATAATTGAAAATACACAAATTAATCAATGTGATATGCTGTAAGAACAAAATAAAAGATGAAAAACACATGATCATCTCAATAGATGCAGGAAAATCATTTAATAAAATTCAGCACCCTTTTTGATAATATTATTCAGAAAACTAAGAATATGAAGAAATTACCTCAATATAATACTGCCATTTGATCAAGTAATCCCACTTCTGGATATTTACATAAAATAATTGAAAACAGGATTTCAAAGATACATTCGTACTCCCACATTCATTGCTGCTGTCTTCACAATAGCCATGAGGTGAATACTTAAATTTAGGACAAAACCTAAATGTCCTCCACAGCTGCAGTCCCCAACTCCCAGGTTGCAGAAGGGTACCTTTCTATGGCCTGTTAGGGAGTGGGCTTCAGAGCTCCACCAAGCCTCCCCACGTCCCCTGTGGAAAAATTGTCTTCCATGAAACTTAGGAACTAGGGACACACAGCAGGAGGTGAGCAGGTGGGCGAGCCAGAAAAGCTTCATCTGTATTTATGGCTGCTCCCCACTGCTGGTATTACCGCCTGAGCCCAGCCTCGCCACGGTCTCCTCCATGGAAAAATTGTCTTCCATAAAACACGTCCCTGGTGCCAAAATGGTTGGAGATCACTACTCCAAGGGATGTGTGGATAAGGAAACCACAGCATACATATTTGATGGCATATTATTTAGTCTTAAAAAAGAAGGAAATCCTCTCATATTCTGTAACATGGATGAAGCTGGAGGACATTATGCTAAGTGAAATAAGTCACAGAAGGACAAATATGGTATTATCCCATTTATGTGAGGTACAAAAAATAGTCAAACTCATAGAAGCAGAAAGTAGAATGGTGTTTGCCAGGGACTGAGGAGAGAGGCAAATGGGAGGTTACTATTTAATGAGTATTGAGTTTTGGTCATGTGAAAAGTCCTAGAGACTTGATGAAAAAGTCCTAGAGATCTGCTGTACAAAAGTGCACATACAGTTAATAATAATACTGTACTGTAAACTTAAAATTTTGCTAAGAGGTTAGATCTCATGTTATGTGTTTTTAATCCCCCCATAAAACCAAAAAAAAAAATAAAAAAAAATAAAAAGAAACCAAGAGGGGTGATGCAGTTAAAAGTAGGTAGGTTCCTGTTTTGTGGCTACCATAAAAAAAAAGAAAAAAATATATTAAAAAGCAGGTAGGATAAATACGATTTGATGTCCTAGTGGGATTAGAGAATTGTGCAGAGGACATAGTTATTCAGAAACTGGAAAGAGTACTTGAAATTGAACAAAGTATATGTAGGACCATGGAAATGGGTGATTGCATATGAAGAGAGGGAATAGATTTTTGGAGTCAGAAGGTTAAAATTTAGAATTCAGGATATCAGAATTATAATATTGAGTTTATAAGAGAGCCCATTTGATACTTCAAAAGGGCACATGAGACAGTATATGGATAAGTTGGTAGGTATTGTTAGTAAATAGATACTTGAATGTGTATTATGAATATATTATTTGGGAGATAACAAATAGCATTTCAACAGTCACTTGAAGGGAATTCTAGAATTTAGTCACAGAATTCTATCCTCAACTCTGTACTATTTAATATTCTTGTTAAATAAGACAAATAAATATAAAGAATAACATGAAGCTCAAGGCTGCAACATGTTATTCTGGAGCTATGGCTTGTAATAAACTCAGCTTGAATAAAATAATATCACTCTCAGTTACATTATATGAGTACTTCCGAGGAGAAGGTACTTTTTTTTCTATAAATAATTATTATTATTTTTTTATTTCAGCTTATTATGGGGGTATAAAAATTCAGGTTATATATATTGCCCATGCCCCCCCATCCCCCTGAGTCAGAGCTTCAAGCGTGTCCATTCCCCAGACAGTGCACATCGCACTCATGAGGAGAAGGTACTTAAGCTCTTATGTTGATAAAAGATAGGTAGATATATGTGATAAGATAGACTGGTTTAAAAAAAGAGTCAAAAAGACTACATAGATGTTATGGGGCCAATAAAATCCAAATGCCTTCCTTGCACAATCTTGGAAAGAGATCAGTTAATTACATCAATGTTCATTTCTATACTTTGCCTCTAGTGTTTCTCTCTGCCCAGGAGAACAGCATGTAGCCTTGACAATTTATTCAGCAGGAACCGCTGTTTCTATTTCATCTCATCTCTGCTTACAGTCTGATATATGGCAACTTAGAGTGGGATCTGTAGCCCAAACAGAAAACAGCTTTCCTGTCTTTGGAAATAACTCGATGAGACATTGTTAGAAATTCTTTTGTAAAATACAATCTAAATTATAGACCTTAATAAGAGAATATAATTTCTCTTCAGATTAATCACAATGAGGAGTAAATAAATGGTTCTGAAAAAAAGCAAACAAAATATTTATAAAAAATCTGACATTTTAGGATTAAAGCCATTTTTTTCTGAAAAAAACTCCTAATATATCATGAAGTTTGAATATAATTGTGACATGCTGCAAGCCACCTCTGTGTTAAAATTTCAATTGTGTGATTTAAAGTGAAGTGATTACCCTAAGAATAACAATGAAAGCCTGAAAAATTACAGTGATATCAGGCCAAAGCTTAAGCTATGCAAAGTGAGGTTTACTGGGTTCTATTATGAAGGATTTATTTTGTCCACTGTGCCAAATGCTCTGCGAAAATCTTGCTTACATATTTCTCCTGATTTGACTATCTGGGAATATCAGTGGTGTGCATAGGAAATGACTCAAATAACCAGTTATTATTAAAATCTGAGTTCAACAGAGGGACTTCAATAATTCCATGAACTTTCTCAATGGTATCCTAAATTTTGTTTATCTGTGTACATTTGCATTTTTTCTGAAGTAAAGTTTATGGATTTTATAAGAACCTTAAAGAGCTAGATGATGTCATCCCATCTCTTCAACACAAAAAGTGTTCAAAAGAACAATTGCTCTAAGCATACTGGAATTTGTCAATTAGTAGCCTTTTGGTGTTTAATATGCAAGTTCTCTAGACCCTGGATATCATCATATACCATAAGGAGTTTGTGGATCAGAAAAACCACAGATTTGATGCACATATTTAGTACACTCTGAGTACTTTTATGAAGGGTTCAAAATTTATTTCCAAATTGTCCATGTATGGTTTATGGAAGGTTTCTCATGATCTGTGTAGCATCCTTTGCAAATTTTTTTCCATACTATACCATGTCATTTTGATAAGTAGAAAATGTCATAATTCCAAGGACTCAAAAAAAAAAAAAAAAAAAAGCTGTCATGCAGTGCTTTGGAATCTCAATGTAATCTTAAGTTATAAAGATTGAATCTGAATTTTGTTCCCCCTTACAACTTCTCCTACCTTTAGCATATGTGAGTATCATTTAGTTGTTGTATTTATCCATTTGGTAATTAATATGGACAAACAACAATAACAACAACAAAAACAAACAAACCGAGAGAGAGGCAATTTTAACTACTGCTATAGGAATAGCAATGGATCCTGCAAACTCTTTCACACAGAGGGACGAAAAAGAGGATCCAAGGGCCCACAGGGAAGAGGGTAGGAGTTCTGGATGTTATCCTACTATACTTTATAAGGAACTGATCTCAAGTTACCAAGATACACTGTTGATATAACCAGGAAGAAGAGAACATCCTGCTTAACAACCAAACTGTTTCAATCAATTCTAGCAATTAAGGTGACAAAGGTCACAGCCAAATCACCCATACATTCCAGGAGTGGCATGAGTTTCTTTCTATACAAAGGAACCTTTCAATATCAGCCACCTGACTATACTAGGGATGCTTAATATGTCCTGGAAGGAGCATCCCTGGCAGTTGTATGATAAATTCCAACCATAGACTGCATGTCCCTAGTGCTTTAACTGACCATTGTTAGACTTTCAAGTTTTATCCAAAAGTACTTTCTAGTATTTTGATGTAGCTCAATGAGTGATTTACAGAAAAAGAGTTGACTAAATGATTTTTTTTCTCTTTTATTTTTTTATTTATTTATTTTTTTTTGAGACAGCGTCTCGCTTTGTTGCCCGGGCTAGAGTGAGTGCCGTGGCGTCAGCCTAGCTCACAGCAACCTCAAACTCCTGGGCTTAAGTGATCCTACTGCCTCAGCCTCCCGAGTAGCTGGGACTACAGGCATGCGCCACTATGCCCGGCTAATTTTTGCTATATATATTTTGGTTGGCCAGATAATTTCTTTCTATTTTTTTAGTAGAGACGGGGTCTCACTCTTGCTCAGGCTGGTCTCGAACTCCTGACCTTGAGCGATCCACTG
>MPIZ01001317.1:122365-137724 GCA_003258685.1 Prolemur simus | reverse complement strand
CAGCCTCCCCAGTAGCTGGGACTACAGGCATGTGCCACCATGCCCGGCTAATTTTTTCTATGTAGATTTTTAGCTGTCCAAATCATTTCTTTCTATTTTTGGTAGAGACGGGGTCTCACTCTTGCTCAGGCTGGTCTCGAACTCCTGACCTCGAGCGATCCACCGGCCTCGGCCTCCCAGAGTGCTAGGATTACAGGCGTGAGCCACCGCACCCGGCCCAATATTTTTATCTTTAAACTGGCATAGAATGAAGCTGACACTATAAAGTGATGCTAGAAACAAGACTTTTTTATGGTGTTATTGCCTATGGTTTAATTACAGGATTTAGAAGTAAACTATTAAATCCTAATTTGGTTGTTCATTTTCTAGGTCAGATTTTTTCCATATTAAGGTGCACATTCATTGAATATGAACACCAATTAATAGGAGGTGTTTAAAAATAGAACTCCCTGAGTACCATGCTGATACAATAGCCTAGTTACTCCAAGAATGGGCTTTAAATATGATCCATTAAGTTCTGACATTGAGACTGTTTTCTTTGAATACATATAACTTTCATAATAGAGGCAAGAACTGCTTTTCTTGATGTGACTCTTGCAATAAATCAGCTGAATCCAAAATAAACAAAAAGGATGGTGTTTTTCTAGCAAGCTGCCTTGTAAATTCATCCATATGTAAAAAAGTAATTGCTGTTGTGGCAAAAAGAGTATGTCTTATTATTTTCTTCTCTTTGGGCCATAAGAAGAAGAAGAAAGAAAAAATAAAAACCTTTACTGTGTATAAAACCTTTTGCACTTTGACATAAGTCCTTCCAGCCAAGTTCTTTTTGATTGAAACAAATTTAAACCATATTTCATTTCACAAAAGCAAAATGTGCTGAACATGTGGTTTTTAAAATAGAAGCATGTGCATCAACTGTTCTACATGAACATCCTTTCTGAGAAAGGCCTCTGGGGAAAGTTCATTACCCCAAACCAGGGAGTATAGGAAAAGGGTGAAACAGACTGAGATCAAGCCTTCCCTAAAGTGGATGGTCCAGGCAAAGGCATAAGTGATATTTAATATGCACACCCAGGGGCTCCTGTTGAGTGCCTTGTTTGGTAACCCGGATCAGGATGCTTGTTTAGTGAATAAAAGTGTAACTTTAGAAATTGGCAGGAACTCTTTCTTGTGCTTGGCCACCTGTATTCTCAGCCAGAGATGGTGGAAGGGATTTTAAACAAGCACACATTTCAAACTTTGTTCTATTTTGCTTTCTTATTACTTTCCGGTTTTAAAAGAGCCATTTATAAAACTGCCAGTTTAAGGATGTGTTGACAACACTTAGTGGCCATCATGATAAAGTTCATATTCTGTCTTCCCATAGCTAAAATAATACTTTTTAAAGCTGTAAATAGAAACTGAGGGAAAGTAGTCATTATCTTTGCTGCAATAGCTGGGGTAAATTGCCATATGAATGAGTATCTTTGTTGTAGGTTTTTGGCTATCAATAATACTATTTACATCTAAAATAAATACTGTGAACTTGGAGAGCAGTCTGCAGAGTCAATCAAGAGTGGATATTAGCACTTCAAGGAAACCAGCCCTTCCAGCTTAAAAAAAAAAAAAAAAAAAAAGAAAAAGAAATTGGGCTGTGAATTTTGACCTAAGAATATAATAATGTCTTCCTAGATCTCATTATGCCTAATGCCCATATAGGGCCATCTGGGGCCCAGGATGATGAAAGAGTGGTGTACATTTATGACCTCCTAGATTTAGCAAGAGCCCTTTGCATATTAGGTTGGATTAATAGATTTACTGCTAATCCAAACATTCTGGCCCAGATTCTGCCTGACACATCTGCACTGTAGGTCTCTGAAAATTGTAGCAAGTTTAGCTTTTGAAGGGCTGACAACAGCCTTTATGCTCCAGGGCGGGCCACATGCATTTTGCCTACAAGTATAGTTAGTTCTTCAGATCTACATTTTTTCCACACTTGCAATGGCAGCCTCCTCTCGTCCCTAGCATGCACACATACACATACTGCACGGTAATGGCCATTGTCAGCAATAAACTTAAATAAGTTATATGTTCTTTTCTAGAATAAGCAAATTTTGAGTCAATTTTGTGCATAAAGGTATACATGATATTAGGAAAAGGCACTTACACTCTTGACGGTTGTCAAAAGTTTAGCCAATAGGAAGCTGTCTGAAAATAAAATTTTCATACATTCCTACTAAATCAGATTTAACTGCAAATTTGTATTCCAGCAGCCATCATTAAAGGATAATCTTTGGAGTTCTTAATTTATTAAAAAATTACTGAGTCTGTAATATCAAAACATAAGTGGTACTATTTTCATCTGTGATGTGTGAAGGCACATTTTACACTAATGTGAAGGCACAAAAAGAAAAATCATGTCAGAAAGCATTAGATACAATATATAAAATGATCCAAAAATCATATGTGTCATTTAAAACTGGATGGAACTAATTCTACTAAATGTAACAGCCTTGTCACTTATGTGACAAATGAATCTTTAACTAATATTAATACTAATAAAAATGTCATTTTGAATGCTCTACTATTTGCTATGCTTTTTACATAGATTAGCATTGATCTTTACAAAACAAGATAAGATATTAATAAATATTGTTGTCTCCGTTTGTCTTATAAGGAAATGAGACTTAGGGAAAATAAATGACTTATCCAGGACCTAAATTGCAGCTGAAACTTAAACCAAAATCTCTGTTTCTAAAATTCTCGGTGTTTGACTATAGCACTCTTATGGGATGAATTGTATCTCACTGAATAAAAGTATGTTGAAGTCCTAACCCACCTTATTTCCAAATAAGGTCATTTTAGATGTAATTAGTAAAGATGAAGTCATACTGGAGTAGAGCTGCCCCTAATTTAGTATGACTGGTACAGTGATAAGAATATGGTCATGTGAAGACAGCCACATACAGGGAGAATGCCACTTGAAGATGGTGGTGGAGTGGAGTGATGCAGCTATAAGCCAAGGAGTGCCAAGGATGCTGGCTGTCATAAGAAGTTGGGAGAAAGATATGAAATAGATTCTCCCTCAGAGCACTCAAAAGGAATCAACCTTGCTGACACCTTGACTTCAGACTCCTAGCCTATGGAAGTGTGAGAGAACGTATTTCTGATGTAAGCCACCCAATTTGCGGTATATTTAGGTCAGGCATATGATAATAATACAAGAAGAATATCACAATAAACGAAACACTGGACCTTTCAATAGTACCCTTGGATATCATTTCACATAAATCATTTGTCAACCTCTCCATTTTTATATATGCAATAAAAGTAATTTGTCCTGTTTCAAACTTTACAAATTCTTTCAGTTTCAGGAGACCTCTGAGATTCTAGGCCAATATCTCAGCCAATTCAAAAATCACCTTTATTCCATGAGTGACATATGACATGCCAAGGATGTAGTGCCCAGGGAATCAGATGAAGAGATAGAGAAAACACCAAGATTACCATAATCTTTCAAGCTTTTGTTAGCTTTAAAATACTTAGAGGCCTTTTTATAATTCTCATGGAATAAACATGATTTGCAAAAATTAACAGCTTTCGTTAAAGTAGATATATCTGTTTTCAATAAGTGACATCCTCATGAACTTGCATTTGTACAGTGAAATCCATGTATTTTATACCAAATGCATTCCATTGAAAACATATATATTCTTTTCAATAGTCTTTTACATAAGTATTGTAATTTTAAATAGTAGACTTAAATATCAAATGAACATTGTTTGATGTTAAAGGGATCTCTATTATTTGGAGGAAATTTTAAAAATACAACAAAACATAAAAAGAGAAATAAAATCACCACTAATCCTACCATATGCAGAAATTACTAACAATTGTATTTTAGATCGTTCTAGTCAAATATGTGTGTGTATGCACGCACATGTGTGTGTGTGTGTGTGTGTGAATGAGAGAATTGTAATCCTTTTACATATGTATTATCTGATTCTGATTTTCCACTCAGTTTTATCATGAGAAAAAAAAGAATTTCCTATATCATAAAATATTATAAAATAAAATATATGATGACAACATGGTGCTGTATCATATGATTATACCATAATTTATTTTTAAATCCCCTAATTTGATACCTTTATGTTGTTTCCAGATGTTTTATAAGTATAAATGATGTTATGATGATTATCATTATATACAAATTTTTGTGAATGACTCAGATAATTTACTTGGAATAAATTCTGAAAGTAGAATTTCTGAGACATTTTTAAGTTCCTTGCCATTACCAAATCACTTTTTAGAAAAGTTGTACCAATTTACATCGCAATAACTAACTAGTGTATGATGTTCCCTTACTCACCACTATCACACTAGCCACTGTGTTTTAAAATTTAAGTTTACATTCATTAATAATAAATACGTTAATATTTTTAAAATAAGTCTCCCTATTGCTTATCCTCAAAGTGCTTTTACTTAAAATAGTGTAAGATTACTAAGATAGTACAAAAATGATTTTTGAAACATTCACGATTTTCTTGCCATTTTGATATTTGTGAGACTTGCATATGTGATTAATGTTAATATTACAATATCTTGTTTTAAAAGATATTGTCACAAAATGGAGACTCTTTAATATTTATATGCTCCTTAACCAGTAGTAGTAGTTGGTTTAATTTATATACAGTTCTAATATGGCATGTCAAATATATTGACTTTAAAGTAAAACAAAATGCAAACAGTCTCTGGAAAACCATTTGAACAGAATACCTTTTTAAGGTATAAGACCATTCTTAGGGCAGTACAAAAAAATTTAGAAGACTTTTGGGCTGATATTAAAAACATTATTTCATACAATATTCAAAACTGGAAAATATATTATATATAAACATATATTAATGTGAAAACTTAGAAGAAATTGAGAAAAATCATGTTTTATGATAAACATTTTGATTTGATCATATTTTCTTGCTATTAATTTTTGTATATTTTTTTGTCTATGAAGGTTGTCATTTATGCAGCAAAGATGATTTAATTTTTCTTTAGTCTTCAAGTATATTGAGACATATTAGTAACCTCTTAATTATTTTAAATGTGACCTCCAATAAAGTGGATTGAAGTAACACTATATTGAGAAGTAACTAAAATTATTAAACATCAAAATAAATCATAGTTGAGGAACCTCCATACTATTTTCCCTAGCAGCTGCACTATTTTGCATTTCCATAAACAGCATGCAAGTTTTACAATTTCTCCACATCCTCACCAACACTTTTCATCTTTTGTTTTTCTGATAACCATCCTGACTTTTGCAAGGTGATATCCCATTGTTCTTTTGATTTGCATTTCCTTGATGATTAAAATTGAACATTATTTTCATATACCTGTTGGGTATTTGCATGTCTTCCTATGCTAAGTGAAATAATCCAGTCACAGAAAGACAAAACTACTGCATGATTCCAATTATATGAAGTATCTAAAATAGTCAAAATTATAGAAGCAAAGTATAGAATGGTGGTTGTCAGGAGCTGGGGGAGGGGGAAATGGTGAGTTGCTAGTCAATGGGCATCAGATTTCAGTTAAGCCAGATGAATATGCTCTAGAGATCTGCTGTACAACATTGTACCTATAGTCAACAATAATGTATTATACATTTAAAAATATATTAAGATGTCAGATCTCATGTTAAGTATTATTACTACAATAAACTAAAATTTTCAAATAACATAAAGCATACTTTATTTGTTTTATCCATTTGACTAAGTATTTTCTGTAATAAATAGACAATAGATAGTGTTGTGGTATTTTTGAAGTTTTTCACACTTACTCCAAATTCCCAAAATCTAAATGGCCATGTCCACCGGTACTCCTCAAAATTACTATCAAAAGATTGTTTTGAACTTGAAATATGAATATATGCATGGTGGTGAATTAGAAAATAAAAAGCTAGATAGTTATGGATTCATAGTTCTATTCACTTTACTGATATTTCAAAATGTTATTTATTCGTTTAATGTATTTTTATTAGTTAACAAAATATATGGTATACATTATACAACCTCTCTTCCCTTGTACTCATTAGAATGACATGGTCCTCTGCCCATATTTTGCTGATCATGCAGATTCTACAGTGTTCTTCCTTTTCCTTGATTATTAATTGTAACCATAATGACAATAACAACTACCATTTGAATAATTACCATGTGCCAGGCCTTGTGCCAGGTACTTTAAATGCATTGCCTCATTTCATCTTCATAATCCTCTGGAGTAAATATTATTGCCTACATTTTATAAAATAAGAAAAAGCAAAGCTTTGAGAGGCTTAGTGGAATCCTGGAAGGTATGCAATCATTAAATGGCAGATCTCAATTTTAAACTCAAATCTCTATCTTGCCAAAGCCCATGCTATTAGCCACCTGTCTTAGCCCATTTATGCTGCCTTAGCCATTTACCTGATATTGGGTAATTTATAAACAATAGAAATTTATTTCTCAAAGTTTTGAGATTGGAAGTGGAAGATCAAGGCTGCAGCAGTGTTAGTGCCTGTAGAGGGCCTGATGTTTGCTTCCAAGATGGCACATTAAATACTATGTCCTCACATGGCAAAAGGGACAAGAGGTCAAAACAGCGATGAATGTTATGTCTTCACATGGCAGAGAGATGGAAGGTTGAGAAAAGACCAAACTACTTTCCCTCAGCCTTTTTATAAGGCACAATCCTATTTACAAGGGCAGAGTCCTTATGGCCTAATGACCTTCTAAAGGTCCCACCTCTTAATACTTTTAATTGGGGATTAGATTTCAACATGAATTTTAAATGGAAAACAAACATTCAAACTGTAACACTAAGATGTTATGCCATCTTTTGTTACAAGAATGTCATTCCTATATTCATGATGCAGTACTAGTACTAGCCTGTCTTGTTCAATTGCATCATGTGTACCAGCAGAAGTAAATTAAATGGAAATTCAAAATAGAAGTACAAATTTTAGTGCAAATGAACTTGAGGGTGAATCATAATTCCAACATTAATGAAAATTTTAGGAGCTTAGTCATGTTATTTAACCCTTCTAAATGTTAGTTTCTTTACTTGTAGAATATAAATAACTACATCTACTCCAGAGTTATTATAAAATTAGTTGAAATAACATGCATAACTACCTAGCACATTGTCTGGTGCAGTGTTATTAACACAGAGCTCCTAGCATAAATGAATTTTCCTATACTTGATAATTTCTTCTCTTTCTTAGTTTTCACTCAAGTAAATTTAAAACTTGCCTATGATGAAAGAACTATGTCATATATATCTGTTTTGATAGATATAAGAAAAAGAGAAAGGGGAAAGAGAGACAAAAGAAAGCAAGGAGAAAGAAAGAGAGAAGAGAGAAGAGGAAGATGGAAATGAATAAAGTGGAAGAGAACTTTCACGTCACTGTAGCACCTGAAACCAATCAATCTTAGACTCTTACATGCTCATTCTTGACAAGATCTAGGAAAATTCTAGTGAACAAATAGAATCTCTGATAGTTATGGGCTCAGAAAATCAGAGAACTTTACCAGGCTGTTAAAACCAAGTTTGTGTGAAATAATTGAATGTCTCTCATACATTTTAGTTGAAAAAATTTGGTTTGCAATCTCTTCCCAAATAAAGCCAAAAATGGTTTTGATCTGCTAGAGTGCTAAGAATATATTCTGTAATCAAAGCATTAGGAAATAAACTGTGGCTCTTTTTGCTTTTTATACATATTTTTTTTTCTCAGCTCTTCAAAGGTGATAAAGATCACTATGGACATATAGCTTCATTAGCTGTCACTTTTTTTCTTGTGGGGGGCAACACTTTAAGAAAGGGAGTAATATGAGTGTCTTATAAATTTTGTTAAAAGGGCCCTTTCAGTTGGTGGCAGGAGATTTTTTCCATTTCAGTCATCTGACTGAGAATAACACTGGTTTGAATCTGAGTATATTTGTTACACTGAAGCTCATCAGTATAATTACTGTTGCTGAGAACATCACATTAAGACATTGTGCCATAGACTACATCAAATGTTAATTGACTAAGTCCAATTGACTCAAGCTATTTTTATCTATATTTATATTCTGTATCTCCTCAATCTCAGCATTTTCTTCCTTTATCTGTTCATTTTTTACATAAATGTTTCAACTCAAAACTGTTTTAGGTTTAAAAACAAGTTACAAAGACAGCACAGTCTCCCCTTTTGTTGATAAAGTATATTTGTTATAATAATTAACTAATATTGATTCATTATTAAAGTCCATATTTTATTCAGATTGTTTTCATTTTTACCTGTATCCTTTTCTTTTCATTAATAAGATCCCACCCATAATACCATTTTATATTTAGCAATTATGTCTCCTTAGGCTCCTCTTGGTTGTTACAGTGTCTCATATTTTCCTTGTTTTAGATGACCTTGACAGTTTTGAGGTGTACTATTCAGGCATTCTGTAGAATGTCCCTCAAATAGAGTTTATCTGATGTTTTTACTGGCGTAGTAGGTTTGGGAAAGACAGAATATAGAGGTAAAATGCCATCCTCATATAATCATATCAAGGGTACATATTATCAGTATGACTTATTACTTTTGCTATTCACCTTGATTACTTGGCTGAGGTAACTTTTGTCATGATTATTCTGACAAGTTACCCTCATTTCCCCCTTTCCATGCTTGTACTTTTTGAACAAACACTATACAAAACTCACATATAAAGAGTGGGGAATTATACCCCACTTCCTAGAAGGTAGACTATCTAAATAAAATATTTAGAAGGCTTATGCACTAGAGCTTTGTTTATTTTCTGCAATTTATTTATTTAATTAATCATTAATTTTATATAAGTATGGACTCATGGGTATTTATTTTATACTTTGGGATATAGTCCAAGAGTATTTTATTTTTTTGATGCTCAAATTGTTCCAGATTTGGCTATTGGGAGCTCTTTCTGTTGGCTCTTGTGTCCTATCATCACAAATCAATCTATCTATCTATCTATCTATCTATCTATCTATCTATCTTCCCACCATCCTATCTATCAATACTTCTTTATTTTCTCACACTATAAGGTACTCCAGGCTCATCCTGCATATGTCCTTCCCTAGTCCTAGATCCTTAATCAACCATTTTCTCAAGGAGCCCTTATTTCTTTAATTGGAAAATGTTACAAGGATACAAGATCTAGTTGCTAAATTTGCTAGATGCTGCTAGGATGTGGGTGCTTCTAGATTCTCTCAGCTGACAGAGGAAGACAATACATATGTGTTCACTATACCATGTACATACATATATCTATAAATATTTATATGTGTATCTATATTTATCAATATTAGCTAAATATCAGCTTATACTAATGTCTCCCTAATCCATTACAACATGGACCATTCTAGCTTTCTCTCCTTGATTTTCTGAACTTCCCACTTCAACAGTAAGACACCTTATTTCTGCCATCCACCATCCACTCATCTAATTATTCAACTATATCAAATATGTATAGCATTTTCATAATTGTTAACACACAGCCTCATGGGAAACAACTTTAATAACTAGTGCATAGTGTTTATGTGCAGTTTCTTTTATCTTTAATATTATAATCTCCATTCATTTCCAAAGTTAGGTCAATATCATTTTTCCCTTTCTCTTCAATCAGGATATTTTATACATTTGTAATATAATTAGGTTATTTTGTCACAATCTGCATTCAATTTGTGATGTAATAATGTCTTAATTGATTTTTAAAATGTGTATATAATGATTCCCTCTTATTGCTGTAAAGTTCTACAGGTTCTGACAGATATATGGTACCATATATTTAACACCTATGGTATCATATAGAATAGTTTCACCTCCCTAAAAAGGATACCTTGTTTATCACTTATTCAACCATTTCCCCTTTCAAAGCTCCTGACAGCAATTAAGCTGTTTGCTGTCTCTAAAATTTTGCTTTTCCAGAATGCCATGTGAATAGAATTGTCTAGTTATAAAGCTTTTCAGTCTGGCTTCCTTCACTTAGCAATATGATTTTAGGACTCATCCATTTTATTGTGTGGATTGGTAATTAATTCCTTTTTCATTGCTGAATCATATTTCATTATATGGATATACTACAACTTGTTTGCTTATTTACCTGTTGAAAGATATCTTATTTGCTGCCAGTTTTTGACAATTAAGTAAAGTTGTCCTCAATATTCATGTGGAGGTTTTGAGGTAGATATAACTTTTCAAATCAGTTTGATAAATATTTAACATCATGATTGCTGGATCTTGAATAAGAAACTGACATACTGGAAGTGAGACTTCGAGAATGATGGAATAATCTCCGCAGACCCTCTTTCAAACAAAAGAATTTAACTCGTGAAATGATAATAAAATCTCTGGAAATTTCCTTGAGGGCATACAGCAAACAGAGAAATATTTACTCAAAAATATGTATTAAATCTTTGTAAGACTATCAAGAGTCTGTAGTATTTGAGCTTCTTCCCCACAAGCTCTGTATTATGAAAGCCCTACCTTGGATATTTGGATCCCATATGATTTGCCATCATTTCTTCCCAGATTCTTTTCTGGGCTACAATTTCATCCTGGGAGTAGCAGACTGCTGGCATTTCTCCTATTTTCCCAACCCTGTATTGCAAAAGCTCTATTCTAGGCCATCTCACAGAGCTGGATCTTCCTTTTTCCATATTTCATAGGATGGAAGCTCTAAACTTGGTTCTGCTGGCCAATATTACTGTGGTTGTGACTATCCATACCCTAGGTCACTCATAGGGTGAAGGTTCCACATCAGAAGGAACAAGCCAAGAAGATCAGTGGCTGCCATATTCCCCAAGGATATATTCATAGAATGGGGCTGTTACTATGTGAAAAGTAGGTTGCTACTATCAGCTACTATGCAGTGGCACAGAGCTTTCTCCATGGGGAAAGACAGTCCATTTGTATAGAGAATTTTGAAGGTCTGCCTGAGGGAAATGGCTTTATGTGGAATTGAATAGAGAACTCAATGTTAAGAGTGTGATCAAAATTAATGGAGATCTTTATGGAAAAGTATTAAGATGAGGATGGGATCTGTGGTACAAGCAAAATGTCACAGCATTCAGAAGTTTAATAGAAATAATCAGAGGGAACAAACATATAAGATGAGCCATCCTGAGAGCACAGTCAATTCTGGAGGTTGCAAAAGCTGTACATATGTTCTGGACTATACTTACTCATAAGAAATCAGAGAAAAAATATGAGGAAGACTTTAAAGCATAACCCAAACCATTCACTATTAATAAACATGAGATTGGTATCTCACTGGCAAATGGGCTTAAACACTACCTCTGAGCAATCACTGACTGAACACTAAGCTACTTAGATCAAAATGAAAATACTAAATATTCAGTATTATATATAATAACACAGTAATTCCTGAGAGTAGGGAAGAATAGGCATATTCCCAAGGCTTCATTCTCTCAGAAGCGATCAGAGAAAGTGTGTGTAAACTATTAGTTCTTGGCTGAATGTTGAGTAAAAAGGCACTAACTTCCTGAACTGTAATAACAACCTCCAAACCAAACAGCTATCCAAAAATAAAGGGTAAAATTTTTACTGGCCAATGGTGATTAAGCACAACTTTTACCAATAACTGGTTTCTGCCAACCCATGGGCAACCCTTGGCTAAAAAAGCTAAAAGATTAAAACAAGAAATAAACATTTGAGCTAGAACATAAGAGGCTAAACACTGTGGGAAAGAAAGTCTTTACATAATTACTTTAGTCATGTCACAGAACAAATAAATAAATGACAAAAAAATAGCAACAACAACAATAAAACAAAAATCCTAGGGGAGAGGAAATCAGTATTCAGAATTGCTACAATATATTATTTAAGATGTTATATTTTCAACAAAAATACCAAGACATACAAAGAAACAGAAAGGGGATGCCCATTCATAAGAAAAAGAATGAAAGCAGGTAATATAACCTATCCTCGAAGGGGCCCAAATGGTGAACTTAGTACATAAAGATTTATTAATAAGAACAACAATTATAAATATTTTCTAATAACTAAAAACAAATGCTAAAACAATAAAGGGAAAGTATGATTATAATGAATGTCTCATCAAATGGAAAATCTTGAGTGGAAAAGTATAATAAACAAAATGAAAAATTCACTACCTGGGATCGACATCAGATTGGAACTGGTAAAATGAAGAATCAAGAATATTAAAGATTGATATACTACAAAGCTACAGTAACTAAAACAGCATGGTACTGGCACAAGAACAGGGACATAGAAGAATGGAACAGAACTGAGAACCCAGTTATAAAATAATCCTCATATAGCCATCTAATCTTTGACAGAGCAGACAAAAAGATAAACTGGGGAAAAGAATCCTTATTAAATAAATGGTGCTGGGAAAACTGGATAGCCACTGGAGAAGACTGAAATAGGATCCACAGCTTTCACCTGTCACAATAATCAACTCACAGTGGAAAACAGACTAAAACCTAAGGCATGAAACTATAAGAATTCTAGAGGAAAACGTTGGAAAAACTCTTATAGGCATTGGCCTAAGCAAAGAATTTATGAAGAAGACCCCAAAGGCAATCACAGCAACAACAAAAATAAATAAGTGGGACCTAATCAAGTTAAAAAGATTCTCCACAGCCAAGGAAACTATCACAAGAGCAAACAGACAACCTACAGAATGGGAGAAAATATTCCCATGTTACACATCTGGTACAGGGTTGATAATTAGAATCTATATAGAACTCAGGAAAATCAGCAAGAAAAAATCAAATAATCCTATCAAAAAGTGGGCAAAGGACATGAACAGAAACTTTTCAAAAGAAGATTGACTAATGGCTAACAAACATATGACAAAATATCCAACATCTATAATCATCAGGGAAATGAAAATCAAAACCAAAATGAGATATCACTTATCACCAGTGAGAATGGCCTTTATCAAATAGTCCCCAAATAATAAATGTTGGTGTAGTTTTGGAGAGATAGGAACACTTATACACTGCTGGTGGGACTGTAAACTAGTACAACCTCTGTGGAAAGCAATATGGAGATACCTGAAAGAGCTACAAGCAGAACTACCTTTTGATCCATCAATCCCATTACTGGACACCTACCCAAAAGAACAAAAGGCATTCTATAAAAAAGACATGTGCACTTGAATGTTTATGGCAGCACAATTCACAATTGCAAAGATGTGGAAACAACCCAAGTGCCCATCAATACATGAGTGGATTAATAAAATGTGGTATATGTATATCATGGAGTTCTACTCAGCCACAAAAATCAGTGGTGATATAGCACCTCTTGTATTATCCTGGATAGAGCCAGAACCCATTCTACTAAGTATCCCAAGAATGGAAAAACAAGCACCACATGTACTCACCATCAAATTGGTTTTAACTGATCAACACTTAAGTGCACATATAGTAATAACATTCATCGGGTTTCAGGCAGATGAGAGGGAGGATGAGGGGATGGGTATATAGACACCTAACGTGTGTGGTGCACACCGTCTGGGGGATGGACATGCTTCATGTCTGGACTTGGATGGGGCAAGGGCAATATACATAACCTAAAAGTTCGTACCCACATAATATGCTGAAATAAAAAAAATATTAATTGATAGAGGTCATGCAATCTGAATAACAGAAAGAAAAATGAATGAAGAAAATTAAACAATCTCAGATAAATGTGAAATACCATTAAATGCAACAACATACATGTAATGAGAGGCCCAGAAAAAGCATAAAATGTTACCAAAATATTTCAAAAGAAAATAACTGATAGGTGTCAATTTGACCTAAAGAGAAAGAAAAAAAGAAAAGAAAATAGATGAAAACATCCCAAATTATAATCTACATATCTAAGAACCTTATCAAACTCCAGGGAAAATAAACACAAAGAGACCTACACTCAGACATTACAGTAAAAATATTGAAAATCAATCTGGAGGACATTATTTTAAGTGAAATAAACCAGGCACAAAAAGTCAAATATTTCATTTTCACACTCATTTATGGGACCTAAAAATAATTGATCTCAAGGAGGTAGTGAATAGAATGGTGGCTACTAGAGATAGGTAAGGGTGGTGGGAAGGGGTAATGAAGAGGGGTTGGTGAAGGGCTAATTCTGTTACATAGAAGGAAAAAGTTCTAGTGTTCAATAGTGCTACAGGGCAACTATAGTTAACAATAATTTATTATATTTCAGAATAGCTAGAAGTTTTCAAATCTTCCCAACATAAAGCAATGATAAATGTTTCAGGTGAATCTTCTTCCAATTACCCTGATTTGATCATTATATGTTTGTATCAAAATATAACATGTACTCCATGAATATGTACAATTATTATATATCAATAAAAATTTTTTAAAAAGCTGTTAAGAACACCTTCATAGCAGCAAGAGAAAAATAATTTGTCACATACAAATGAATCAAAATAATATCAAGAGCTGCAGTGGTATCAGAAAGCAAGAAGACCAAAAGGCGGTATAATGACATATTTAAAATGGTGAAAATAAAACAAAACAAAAGAACATTTTTAAAAAATCCCTGTAAATCAAGAATTGTATACCCATCAAAACTATCTTTCAAAAGGGAAGATAAAATGAAGCTATTCCCAGATACACAAAAACTCATAAAATTCTTGACTACCAGATCTGCCATATAAGAAATACTAAAGGAAGTTCTTCATAATGAAATAGAACGACACCAGACAGTAATTCATATTCACACATACCCAAATAAAAAAAGACAATGATAAATGTAATTAGGTAGACAATTACCATAAATAATTGCATATTTCTTGTACTTTCTTGTCTTGACTGATTTTAAAAATAAATTGCCTAAAATAATATGCACATAGTCATATTGTTGAGACTATATAGAGATATATATGATGATAAAATCACAAAAAATGAAAGTGTAAACAAATATATGTTGGAGTAAGGAAATATTGTCAGCTGGCAACCTAATTTCAGAGGGCGAAGTTAAGAAAACCGGACAGATTCAAGTAGACCTACCATTTGATCCAGCAATCCCATTATTGGGCATCTACCCAAAGGAACAAAAGTCATTCTATAACAAAGACACCTGTACCCGAATGTTTATAGCAGCATAATTCACAATTGCAAAGATGTGGAAACAACCCAAATGTCCATCAATCCACGAATGGATTAGTAAACTATGGTATATGTATATCATGGAGTACTACTCAGGTATAAGAAATAACGATGATACGACATCTCTTTGGTTCTCCTGGAGAGAGTTAGAACCCATTAGATTAAGTGACGTATCCAAAGAATGGAAAAACAAGCATCACAGGTACTCACCAGAAAATTGGTTTCCC